>BRDA01002128.1:0-5000 GCA_036984385.1 Crenuchus spilurus
ACAGTGGACATGCACCTAAGATGAAAATTTCAGAGCCCTCCATGATTTCTAAGTGGGAGAACTTGCAAATTCGCAGGGTGTTCAAATACTTATTTCCTCACTGTATATAGCTTCACCACATATAGTCAAGAAGGTGCTGCAAAGAGAGGGCAACATTTCTGACACCTGTATCAAGCTGTAATGGACAAAATAACTCCTGTGGTCAGAAGAATGAGGTCTGACTTCTCTCACATTATGTGTTTATGATTGCATCTTGTGACATAATGGCCTGTTTGATCTGTTTAGCTGCCTTTGGTTCCTACTGTGTTCATACTTCAAGCAAACCCTATCAGAGTTCTTTTAGCATCTGAGTGAGTCTGGCCAGGTCAGGAGATCTTGGTCTGCTTATTTGGTGTGCAAGGTTCTAAAGGATCTCACTTGCTCTAAATGAACCACACTAAGCTGAGATATAATTGAACTGACGAGTGGACACTTAACATTTGTTAAAAGTCATCATCATGCAAACTTGATTAATGTATTGTAAATTGCATTGTTGATTTCATATGGCCAAAAACAACCTGTTTTGAAGTCAACAAGGTTGTGACATCATAACCGACCATGACCACCGTTACAGACAATAGACCATTCATATGAGTGGAGTGGCTTTCAGCATCAAACGATTTCAGTCATTTGTTTCATGTGATTTAGCCTGGAATGCTTTCAATTCAACCAATCAGAAAAATCAAATTAACATATAAATATTTAATTAAATATATATAAAGCATGATTATTTTGGGTAAATAGAGCATGGAAAAGGTCATGTTAAATTGAATTATGATGTAAGGTGATGTATTGGGTAAAGGTTCTCTTTAAACCTCTGGAGTCGACTCTCCCGCTGGTGGCATATTAACAAATTTCTTCAAAAACACTTATATAGCTCTGCAAGATTTTATCCTAGAAACAAAAACAAAACATACTCCGGGAACCTTAAAGCGTCTACTTTTCAAATATATATTGCTTGAACCGACATATGTTCTTGTATATTTGCATATATTTGTGAGAGGAGTTTAAAAAAGCAGAGACATGTTTGTGAGAGTGATTCAGACAACTGGGTTTTTTCCCACAATGCAATCTGTCATTCATATGATAATGACATGGTAAATCCGGACATAGCATTGCTGGAATAGCGACCGTGGAATGTGAACATGAACAAAGACATCTCACAAGTATCTCATAAATATTACATTTAGGAACCACTGAATGAGTCACAAATGTTAAGTCACATTTGTTAAGTTTTAGAAATAAAACCACATACAATTTCTAAAACCTGTAATTACCAGTGTGTAACATACCTCTGTTTGAGCTCAAAGTCTTGGCTAGAAATGTTTTGAGTGTGTTTTTTCACAATATATCTGTATATATATATGTATTTTCATTATATATCTGTGTATAGGTAATATCTGTGTATAAGAGAAGATTTAATCTGGAAAGTTTAGAGCAGATTTAATCAAAATATAGATTTATGACACTCTTACTGTTTTGACAATGTTTTGGCTGAGTTTGTGCTGAACTAAAGCCATGTCAGACTACATTAGAGTGTCTGAAATACCCTCAGACCAGGGGGTAAGGTACTAACATATTTTTCTAAGGTTTCTGGTCCACAGTTTTGCTCTTCACTGATTATAAACACCCAGAAAACGCATTCACATCCAGATGAGAAGTATATGATTGTGAACTGATGAGGCAGGGAGTGAGAGGGAGTGAGAGGGAGTGAGAGTACAAATCAAGCAAAGGTAGAACCACACAATGGGGGACAGATATATGGGCCATATGCTGTAACTCTTCCTGTCTTTCTGTATCTTTCTTGTTAAAAGCTCTAAAAGGCCAGTGGTGTCATAACGGCTAAATCCATAAATTGAATCTTAATAAAATGTGTTTTTCTCACATTGAGGTATCAGGTTTTACACAAAAACATCCCCATGAGCTTGAGCTTGTTTAAAGGGATATTTAACTGGATTTCAACATTTTATATGTAGCAGGTAAAGAGACCTGGCCTGTGCACAATGGAGGGGTATGGGGGCTCACCACGACCTTAAACTAGATTAAACTGTTAATATAATGGATAGATGGATATATTATATAGATGGATATATGGAAAAAATGTAAAAAAAAAATCATTGAGTGGTTTGATGTCAAATCAAAATTGTCCTCATTATGGGAACCAGACATGTAAACGGTAATTAATCTAAAAGCCCCGTCATCAAGACTTTGAACTAAAACATATATTAACGTACAACCCCAATTTAAAAAATTGAGATGCTGTGTAAAATGTAATGAAATGTATTACAAACAGAATGCAATGATTTGCAAATCTTATAGACCCTTATTTTTTCACAATAGGAAATAGGTCAGATGTTGAAAGGGAAGCATTTTACCATTTCATGAAAAATATGAACTCATTTAGAATGATGGCAGCATCCCATCTAAAAAAAATTAGGACGGTGCAACAAAAGGCTGAAAAATAAATGGTACTAGTAAAAAACAGCAGGAGGAGCAATTTCCAACTAAGTCACATGACTGGGTATAAAAAGAACATTTTAGAGAGTCTCTCAGAAGCAAAGATGGGCAGAGGTTCACCAGGTGTCTACAAACTGTCTAAAAACTGTGGTACAATTTCATAAAAATGTTCCTCAATGTTAAATTGCAGACTTTGAATATTCCACCATCTACATTACATAATATCATCAAAAATTCAGAATCTGGAGAAATCCCTGTGTGCAGGAGACATGGTCAGTGGTCAGTGTTGGATGCTCATTCTGTTAAAAACAGGCATGATTTTGACATTCTTTTTGGAAACCACATACTGTATGCCATGACCTGCAGACTCAAGAGGACAGGGACCATCCAGTTTATGATCAGGACACAGTTCAAAAGCCTGCATCTCTGATCATTAGGGTTACATTAGTGCCTATGGCAGCTTACACATCTGGACAAGCACTATCAATCCTGAACAGTATATAGATCCAGACAATTCCCATCCAGACAACGTGTCTTTCACTGAAGACCTTCCAAGGCAATGCAAAACCACATACTGCTTCCATCACAACAGCTAGCCTTCATAGATGAAGAATCCAGGTGCTGAACTGGCCTGCCTGCAGTTCAGACTTTCACCAATAGATCCACCATGAAATGAAGAACTCGGTAAAGGAAACTCAAGACTGTTGAGCTGTTAGAAAGCTACATCCCACAATAGAACAACATTCCTCTCCCTAAAATCCATCAGTTGGCCTCCTCACTTCCCAGATGTTTACAGACTGTTGTAGGATGGCAAACTATGATAGACATGGGTCTGTCCCAATTTTTTGAGATGTGTTCCTGCCATCATGTTCTATTGTGAATATAATATGGGTCTATGAGATTTGCAAATAATAGCATTGTTTTAATTTACATTTTACACAGCATCCCAAGTGTTTT
Source organism: Crenuchus spilurus (assembly GCA_036984385.1). Lineage (NCBI taxonomy): Eukaryota > Metazoa > Chordata > Actinopteri > Characiformes > Crenuchidae > Crenuchus > Crenuchus spilurus. The sequence goes on from BRDA01002128.1 coordinate 3,454, forward strand.
GGAATTGGGGTTTTATTTATCAAACGCGTAGGTTCTCTGGTGGTTTTAATATTTAAAAAAGGGTCATTTTTGTGTCGTAGACAATTGCAACTACTGGTTCCTAACATTACCATTGTGAAGGCAATCCACTGCTTTACGTCAAACCACTCTAAATGCTTATAATTTAAGAATTAAAAAGGATTTTGAGAAAGCAATAGAACAATTAAAAAATGATAGCATTTTTTCTATATGCTGGAAGATATTTTAGTTTCAAGATAAATGTTTTAAACAACCAAAATAATCTTCCAATATAGTGAAAATATTGCTTAGTAACATTAACACAAGTAAGAAATGTCATGTTACGTGTTATATCGTCTAATAATAAGCTTACAATATTCCCAAAAGGAGAAATATTAGATATTTAGACTCAAATTTAGGATTCTCTGCAGATTCTCTTTAATAGTTCAGCTGCTTCTTCTTTCGTGTCTTGAAGCATTTGAATTTTCTGCTTGCTTTGTTGAGAACTTTTCAATATATTAGAAGCCATCGATCTATGCAGATAATCTTGCTTCAGTGGTTTTGTTCAATTGAATGTTTTTCAATATGCATTCGTAAATATCTGCAGTGGCCTGCTAGAGTTTTCCATCCTTGCATGCTAATATACATGGAAACACTCACAGGGATGGTCTACAGGCATACAAACAAAGCCTTATAATTAGTGTTATAGTAATTTAATTGAATGTACAGATGTGTACAATTGCTTATATGATTATTCTTATGTCTTTTTATGAAACATAAAGGTAAATGGCTTGCTTACTTTATATTCTGGCATACACACCGATACACACACACAGCAGTCAGACCCACTTCAGGTGCAAGCTCTCATACGAATGGACCATAATTACATAGCAACGGAACATGCTCACCACGGAAACGCTCGGCATGGTGACGCCCCCCTCAGAAACCAGGCTACAGCATCCTAACGGTCTCTTAAAGTGGATGCGTCATCTGTGTGTGTGTGTGTGTGTGTGTGTGTGTGTGTGTGTGTGTGTGTGTGGACCCCCCATTCACCCAAGGACACAAAAGATCATTGATTAGGCCTTTTGGCTGCTGTAAGACATCATGATTGGAGTCAAATGAAGGTGGGCAGCCCTCCCCATGAGTAAACAGCAGTACTGAGAGCATTAACAACGTAGGACACACTCACACACAACACATCATATAAGCACAAGAACAGTAAGTTGCTCAGCATGCAAGGCCAGTCTACTTTACCTGACCATGTTTACTTCTCCATTTTCTAATGCAGTTTCCTGTTCATAATGCCTATTAACACTCTGGAGTCTGGGGGTATTTCAGACGCTCTGATGTAGTCTGACATGCCTTGACTTTTTACAAATTACACCCATCTAAAAATAAAAATAAAGTGTCAGCACAAACTCAGCAACAACAGTATGTCATAAATCTATAAATAAATAAATAAATCAGCTCTAAACATAGCCTTTCCAAAAACCTATTTTCAGATGTGCTGATATATTGTGAAGAAACACACTCTAAACATTTCTAGCCAC
>BRDA01002128.1:10000-11151 GCA_036984385.1 Crenuchus spilurus
AACAATAAAAAAATCATACTCTGGGCTTCGAACAGGAAGTAATCACATAACTGTAACACATTATTAACCCCTAACACTGTGTAAATATGAGTGTTTAAAGCCATGATTCTTTTTACAGTCCTGTGCATACTCTCTTCAGTCATAATGGGTTTAATTCAACGAGCCTGTCTTTAATAGCCCACATTTCATTTAATTCATTACAGTTTAAATGTTTAGTGGTCTGCTGTGATAATTGCATATGATTTTATTTTTTACTTTTGTTTAGTACACTGTAAAGGCTGGTATACGCTACAGCAGAACTTACTTACAATTGTAACTTGAATGAATGGACATAAAATATTGATTAGAAATATAAACCTTTTGATCCTGAACTTCAGAATTCATTCGTGTGAGGCGATCGATTCCCCAGCTACATAAAGTAAACTTTAACAGATCTTTTCTGCATTTTTATAAAGATAAAACATAATTAAAATCAATAAATTAATTTTAAATGCCATCACACTTGTACTCACAGACCAATGAACTAATCCCCAAGCCTGAGCTTTTCATGCCTTTGAGCAACACACAAGCACACATACACACACAATAGAGCTATCCAGGGCTCTGAGTCTTCTGAGGCGTCTGGACAGTCTGACCTATACACATGTGTGTGTGTGTGTGTGTGTGTGTGTGTGTGTGTGTGTGTGTGTGTGTGTCTCTCTCTCATGACCTTTTCCCCTTACTGTTTCCACGCAACATAACATCACAGTGAGGTGTGTGTGTGTGTGTGTATTTAGGGTGTTCAGTCATATGTGTGTGAGATTTCACAAAAGTTAACATCCTGAGGGCAAACCCAAGTATGCTGTTAAAGTGTGTGTGTGTGTGTGTGTCTTATTTATGGATAGAGTGGGTAATTTGTCATTCCTATGTTTGTATCACATGGATGTGTGTGTGTGTGTGTTCTGTCAGATCTTTTCACGTTTTCATCTCTTCACTGCTCTGATCTCCACTGACAGCCATGCACAGGAAATGATGCACAGGAAGCAGCCAAGAGCTGTGTGTATTGGCTGAAGTGTGTGTGTGTGTGTGTGTGTGTGTGTGTGTGTGTGTGTGTGTGTGTGTGTGTGTGTGCGTGTGTGTGTGTGTGTGTGTGTGTATATATGTTATTGGTG
>BRDA01002128.1:22215-50957 GCA_036984385.1 Crenuchus spilurus
ACCTAAGATGAACATTTCAGACCCCTCCATGATTTCTAAGTGGGAGAACTTGCAAATTTGCAGGGTGTTCAAATACTTATTTTCCTTACTGTATATATATATATATATATAATACACAAACAGTATATCATCTTATAATTGAATGGTTAAAAATAAAATTTATGTTGGTTAATAGCTAATGAATGAATTATTAGTTAATTACTATTCTATACTATTTTTAATGTTGAACAGTATAAACATTAAAAAAGCTTTATAAAAATGTCACTTTACATATAATAAAAATGTAGCAGCACTTTATATAAGATTAACAGATTTTAAGAAGGCACTGGTGTCAGATCTATACTTGAGGTTGGCTCAGTGCAGATATCAGAATTGGTATCAGGAGAGAAAAGCATCATATCGCTGTGTCGTGGTTTGGCTGTGAGTTTTGCTGTGATTTTGTGTGAGTCAGAGCTTTAGAGAATAATAGAGCTAACACAAAACTGCTGAGGAAATTCACTCTTTGACTTTTTATCGCTCCTGTGTGGCAATTTCGCTCTTTGAAGTGTCTCTGTTGTCTTCTGCTCGCAGCCACAAACATGCATGCACACACACACACACAAAACTCTCTTGCGTTTCATTTTTCATAATCAAACTCCTTTCTCTTCCTTTTCCATTTTTTCTGTCTTTCCTCCTCTCTTCTCTCTCCTGCCCCCTTCTCTGTAAATACCTTCATTCCAGGTCTTTTTTCAGGGAGCTGATAAGGAATGTCTTTCATCCACAGCAGATAGACCTTTCTCCTGAACAGCTTCATAGTACACAGCCGTGCGTGAGTGTGAGCATGCGCAAGTGATTTTTGGGGATTACGTTTTTCAGACCTCAACAATAGGGGATGTGTGTGTGAATGTGTGTGTGTTTTTGTATATTTTCAGGACAAAAATATCCTGGGGTATTAAAACCAAAAGAGAGAACTACAGGGCTAACAAAATACAGGACTATATATATTCAGTGGTTGGACAATGACACTGAAACACCTGGTTTTAGACCACAATAATTTATTAGTAGGTGTTGGGCCTCCTTTTGCAGCCAATACAGCGTCAATTTGTCTTGGGAATGACACATACAAGTCCTGCACAGTGGTCAGAGGGATTTTAAGCCATTCTTCTTGCAGGATAGTGGTCAGGTCACTACGTGATGCTGGTGGAGGAAACCGTTTCCTGACTCGCTCCTCCAAAACACCCCAAAGTGGCTCAATAATATTTAGATATAAAGACTTGCTGTCTTGGTCACAGATGCGCCAGCAAGACGTGCACCAACAATTTGTCCTCTTTTGAACTCTGGTATGTCACCATAATGTTGTGTGCATTGTAATATACTATATAACTGTGCTCTTACCTGCTAACTGAACCTTCACACTCTGCTCTTACTGGTGCAATGTGACATTAATGAAGATTGGCCACCAGACTGGTCCAATTTAGCCATGAAACCTCCCACACTAACATGACAGCTGTTTCAGTTTCATTGTCTAACCCCTGTATATATAATATCAGCTCCATTGACCATAGGTGCACTTTGTAGTTCTACAGTTGCAGGCTGTAGTTCATCTGTTTCTCTGTATACATTGTAACAATTGTTAACAATCAGGATCCCCAAATAATCACCACAATGCAGTTATTCTTAAATGGAGAATCATCCTCAGCACTGCAGTGACACTGATGTGGTGGTGAGGTGTTAGTGTGTGTCATGCTGTTGAGTAATTCAGTCACAGCAGCTGAATCTGTTGCTGCACATTTGTTTAGGTCCTCCAGAAGTCTTTCATTGGTGGTCAGAGGACTATGCTCACAGGATGCTCCACTCATACCAGCACAGTGTACACAACAATACACACCACCAGCAGCATCTTTGGACACCCCCTGGTGAAAAGGTTCATTTTTATGCTTTAAGTGAAACAAGTAACCTGTAAATTGACCTGTATAGGAAACAAATGAACACATTAACACAAGCCAATAAAAATATTTTACACAAGCCACATTGCATTTTCCCCCCGTTAAATTGGTAAACTTGTGGTGCTGACAATTACATTTTTAAAAATAAATTAATTTCTCTTTCCTTGAATAATCTTTCTGGAAGGCCTACAAACCAAAACCAACAGGTGTTTTGATTATCAAGCCTGAGATGGCATTTAACCTGCTCTGGCCCTTTAAGACTGTGATTCTCAATGTTATTGCTGAATTCACTCTTTATATTAATGCAGGTGATCATACAAAGCTGAATATTCATACATTTTTACTTTAATATAAGTACATCACTGGTGCATTTATTGTTCTATGAGCAATCATAAGTACTTACTGATCTGAAATGTGCTCTGAATTAGCTCATACAACTCACTCAGCCTGGAAATATGAATCTCACAAGTTTCAGTATTACAGGCCCTTCATTTTGTAATCCTACCATCTTATGTACTTTTTGTAACTTTTGCTGTTTCTCTCCATCACAATATTTAAAGATGTATTTTTAAATGTAATTGAATTGATAATGTGTTGGAAAAAACATCTCAGATGTTGGCCAACAGTAGTTGCGTTTCCATTGACCATGAAATATCGCAAATTAGAATTGCGAATAAAAATTTGCTTAATGGAAACACGACAATTAAAAAAAAAACTCACGTTTTTCAATAAAAGTCTTTTGCGCTAAGATGAGGTGGTTTTTCAGTCGTATCGAAACTGTTTTATATCGCAAAGGTGTAATGGAAACACTCGAACTGACTTTTTTCACATTAAGGGAGTCACGTGATCAACAACCGGACGTTTCTATTGGCGAAAAAGATGAAGAAGAAGAAGACAACAGAAAGTAAGAGGATGAAGATGACGTGGCATATTTGGAATAGCGAGGAGAATCCTTGGACAATGTGCAGCTGCTCCACTAGAGATCTCACAGCATCACAAAGTTCATTAAAAGTTGAGTGTGTCATTCTAAAATGTTGAATCCACAGCTCTTCTGTAAAATCATCGACTACAGTTTCCCAAAAACGCCGCATACGTAGCAGCTCCCAAGTATAAGGGACTCCATGTCACTCCAAAGCCTCGATAAGTTGCCGTCTCCTCTGATGGCTGATGATGAGCACTAGTGCCGTGGTAGCAGTATGTATAAAGCTGAAGTATGTGTTTACATCCACTGCCGCCATGTTTGTAATGACTTATCGCGAGAACAAACATATTCACATGTGATTTTATAAAAGTATTTCACTTTTAATGGAAACACCGCAATTGTGAAACTTGTTTTGTCAAATTGTTTTTTCAACAAAACAGAATATCGATAAAGTTTTGTGCAAAACTGCAATGGAAACGCGACTAATGTGTCCAGAAGAACATTGTCCAGAGGAGTAAAACCACTAGTGTCCATTTCATGGCTGCTTCAGTAATGTAGTGTTGCATTGAGTCAGACACAGTGAAGCGAGTGTTTTCTCCTGTTCCAGCCCATTTGTTCCTCTCAGTGCTCTATCTGTGTCTCCGCTGTTGAGGCCATTGTGTTGCTGCAGTTGCTCTGTAGTAACACAGCCCAAGGGGCACATTAGAGAAACTGTGTGACCAGCTTGAGCCAGTGCAACAAAAATAGTTTTCCCCTGCCAACAACCTCCTGGCCAAGCGGTCACTCGCTGCAGGGAAGGTGACAGCAGCGTCCAGCCACTGCAGCCCCATTTCAGACTGGACTGGCTGTGCCAGGAATGCTCTCAACCTGTCAGATAGTGTAACTGGAAACAAATGTAACATTTCCTCATTTATTTTAAATTCCCTTTAACCCCCTGGAGTCTGACGGTTTTTCAGACACTCTGATGTAGTCTGACATGCCTTGCCTTTTTTTTTTTTTTTTTTTAACAAATAACATCCACCTAAAAAAGTTTTTCCCCCAAAGTGTTACACAGGCTTTTGTTCAGTACAAACTCAGCAACAACAGTGTCAAAACAGTAAGAGTGTCATAAATCTATATTTTGATTAAAACTGCTCTTTCAGATGTGCTGATATATTGTGAAAAAACACTCTAAACATTTCTAAACTTTTGAGCTCATAACTGAAAAACCAGAGGTGTTGGCTACACACTGATCATTACACTTTTTAGAAATTGTATGTGGTTTTATTTCTAAAGCTTAACAAATGCGAGTTGACGTGTTTTACTCATTCAGTGGTTCCTAGATTGAATATTTATGAGATAGGTGTGAACACTGAAGGTGAGAGCTCTTTGTTCAGGTTCACATTCCATACATTCCATGGCCAGTGGAATCACCAATGGAATATTTGTAATTACCATGTCATTATCATATGAATGACAGATCATGTCATTTGGTGGGAAAAAAATGTGCAGCTGTCTGACTCGCTCAACAAAACATGTCTCAGCTTATTTAAGCTCCTCTCACAAATATCTAAAAACATATTTTGAAGTTCCTTCAGCTTTGTTACTTTTTATCAGCTGTATCAGTAGATGTTTTCAGACTTTGCAGACTTATGTGCGATGGAGAAAGTGGAAATGACTGTTAAGCAGAGAGACAGTTGGTGATAACAGAGCTTAATTCTCATTGGCTAGAGTTTGAGGTTGTGGTGAGCAGGAAAAGACACCCAAACCAACCATTCTGATCAGGGCTTTTTAGAAATACTGAGAAAAGAGGCTGTTATTTTTAAACGTGTTGGTATTTTACACAAAATATACACACAGACATTTCAACAAGAGCTCCAGGGGAATCGGGGTGCAATAGAGAGCCCACTTCTGGTTTAGACAATGAAACTGAAACAGCTTGTCATGTTAATGTGGGAGGTTTCATGGCTAAATTGGACCAGTCTGGTGGCCAATCTTCATTAATGTCACATTGCACCAGTAAGAGCAGAGTGTGAAGGTTCAGTTAGCAGGTAAGAGCACAGTTATATAGTATATTACAATGCACACAACATTATGGTGACATACCAGAGTTCAAAAGAGGACAAATTGTTGGTGCACGTCTTGCTGGCGCATCTGTGACCAAGACAGCAAGTCTTTGTGTCTAAATATTATTGAGCCACTTTGGGGTGTTTTGGAGGAGCGAGTCAGGAAACAGTTTCCTCCACCAGCATCACGTAGTGACCTGACCACTATCCTGCAAGAAGAATGGCTTAAAATCCCTCTGACCACTGTGCAGGACTTGTATATGTCATTCCCAAGACGAACTGACGCTGTATTGGCCGCAAAAGGAGGCCCTACACCTACTAATAAATGATTGTGGTCTAAAACCAGGTGTTTCAGTGTCAGTGTCTAACCCCTGTATATATATGTATATATACTGTGTATATATATATATATATATATATATATATATATATATATATTATATTTATTTATTATTATTATTTATTTATAAACAATGTTTACACTGAACATACACTGTTTTGTTTGAAAAAAAAGTGACAGTTGTCATACCTTAATTTTGTGTGATAGGTTGTTTAAATTCTTTGCTAAGATCCTCATACCTTTATGTTTTGTTGTGTGTTTCATGTAGTCACTTGGAAATAAGGGCTGAATTTAAAATGGATCTCTATTTGACATATAAAACACTATACAGGATATAAAGCAGATATAAAGCAGAGTGCTGTTAACTCCGACCCCATGTAGTGCTCTTTACAGAGCGCAGAACACATTCTGGATTAGAACATACATTAGCAAGAGCATTGATGGGGTCTCCGTCAATGCGGCAGTCTGGCTTTGTGGCTGTTGTCCCTACATTGTCATTATCTTCATTCACACACACCACACAAACACATAGAGGAAGGGATATGAGAGAGAGAGAGTGAGAGAGTAGATTGGGGGTAATTTGGGGGATTTTGGGTGGACAGCTGGTTCTACGATAATTGTCCCCCATCAGGACAGCCAAATTATATATATGAGAGAGGGAGAGAGATTGAGGAAAAGAGAGAGAGAGAGAGAGAGAAGGAGAGAGAGAGGGGGGTTATAAGCTGCTTTGTCCTTTGTTATTCTGATGATTTCCTAATATGTAGTGTGAGTTAGAGGTGGTTCCTGTGGCCTAGAAACAGTAGTGAATGAGACAGAACCTTCAGGAGGTAAAACTGTTCTCGGAGCACAGCAGAGAAGGTCACACCTGCTTATAGGCCACGTCTCCATTTTCTTTTCTCCATTTTTTCTTCCCTTTTCCATTTTTCTCCTCTTCTTAATTTTCTCTTCTCCATTTTTCTCTTCACTTCTCTAATTTCTCTTCTGATTTGATTTTCACTTTTCTCTTTTCCATTTTCTCTTCTCTTTTGTTCATTAAATATTTTCTTTATTTTCTTTTCTCTTCTCTCTTTTTAATCTTTTATATTTTTCTTTTTTCCTTTCTGTGCTATTCAGTTTTCGCTTGTCTTCCTCTCATATCTACATAATGCACATAATAGTTTTGTTGACTTCATTACATTATTAGTGATTTGTTGAATATGAAGTGAGTAATCGTTCTGTGGTTTACGGGGTTAATAGCTGTGGAGTCTGGCTGTATTTGGCTCTGATTGTCTCTCTATGTCTCCTCGTGTGCAGATGAGCTGGATGGCTTTCTGATATCTTTCTGAATCTGATAATTCTGCTCTCACGGCACAGCCATACAGACACAGACAGAGAGAAACAGACACTCTTCTTATATTATAAAACCTCAGCTTTTTACAAACTGATTTTAAGTGCACAAAAACGGCATGTTTTTATTTTTCAGTATTGTAAAGGCAATTTATGTTGGGGTAAGATTAAGGTTAGGTTTAGGATTAGGCTTTGAAAAATCTTGTTTTATATATATATGCAATTACTTATATATGGGACATATATAGATATTGATGTCACATTTGATAATTATAGTTATTTATTGTTTTTATAATAATTATTATATTTTTTGTTGTTTATTTAATTTATTATTGTTGTTGTTGTTTTATTATTATTAAAAATAGATATTAATGTTTGTTCTTATTTTTGGTAAATGTCCCTTTATTTTATGTAAAAAAAAATTATGATGAGTAGATCAATAGAAATTGTCCATGAATAAAATAATTTTTATTTTACATTAACTTGTATTGAAAAATAAGGATTTTTTTTCAGTGTGCTGTGAAGCCACTAATTTGGAGTATATTAGTAGCTTTACACCACATTGAAAATGTTCTGTTGGATATTAGTACAAACAAACATTGATTTTAAGAATATTCAGTAAAAAATGTTTCTTTTCTTTTTTCTTTTTTTCTTTTTTTTATTACCAAAATAATATTTTTTTTGCCTGGATATAAACAAAAATACACAGCTGTGTATTCTGTGAATAAATATAATTTTCAGTTGTGAATAAATAATAAATAAATAAATAAATAAATCATGACTTATTTTTTCTTAAACACAATAACATTGAACAAAATTATCTTTTTCTTTTGACTGATTTTAAATAGTTCATCCAGTATTTTAAATGTATATTTTTTCTATTATATTAAAATTAGAGTTGTGGTGAAGTGAATCATATTTGCAGTGTGAAATTTGAAGATGTTTTTTCACTGTGAGCTCAGACATTTACACTGTGTGTGTGTGTGTGTGTGTGTGTGTGTGTGTGTGTGTGTGTGTGTGTGTGTGTGTGTGTGAGGACGTATTATTAGAATGATTTTGTGAGCAGTAAAGTCATTTCACTTAACCCTGACTTCACTATATCTCCTCTGAGACCAAACACGGCTAAGAAAGACTACAGAGGGTGTGTGAGAGAGAGAGAGAGAGAGAGCTCCCTCCATCATGAGCTGGAGTTCTATTGTTTCTGATTCGCTCTGTCTGCCTACATCTACCGCCTGAAGGTGAAAGCTATGCATCACCCTGACTGTGTGTGTGTGGTGTGTGTGTTGTCCTGGAGAGGTCTGTTTGAGTAAGCCATGCATAATGCATCAGCTACACACACTCTGACACGGAAACACAGCACAACCTTTTAATTTCACTCAGATCTCACTCAGCAACTGTCTCTGTCTCTGTCTCTCATTTTCTCTTTCTGTCTCTCTGAGTTTGTCTCTCTTATTCTCTCTTTGTCTCTTATTCTCTCTCATCTCGTTTGGTCTCTTTTCTGTCTCTCTCACTGTCTCTTGTAATGTTACTCATTTTTACTCTGTCTCTCTTGCTTGCTTTCTCTTATGCTCACACTCAGCTTTTCGCTGTCTGTCTCCCTGTCTCCTCATCTCTCTGATTTTTCTTTCATTTTTTTGTCTTTCTTGATCTCTCATTTCTTTCTTTGAAAATCTCTTATTTTTTATGTAGCTTTTACAGACACCTGATACAGACTTTGCCTCTGACAAAAACAACAAATCAAATAAAAAAAGAACAAACTCTGAGATGTGCAGCAACAATCTGATGTGAATTGAGCTACAATGAATATTTATTAATTTGTTATTTATACAAAAATATAAATAAATGATATATAAATTTATATAATTTAATAGTTTATTAATTTTATTTAGACCAGATGAGCACAGCAGCTGCTTTTTACACTGTCTGAACACTTGCTGATGAATGGACTGACAGAATTGATCTGATGAATATTGAAGTGTAAGTGCACAATCAGTGATCAATGTGCTTGCACACAGAGTAATTTGACTTCCATATTTGGCATTTTGACAACCCACTTGTGGTGTGAAATGCGCACACACACACACACACACCCTAGTGAAGACGGGGCCCTATTTACGGTGCCTGGGGAGCAGTTGGGGATTAAGTGCTTTGCTCAAGGGCACTTCAGTCTTCTTCTGACAGGGGATCAAGCCAGCGGCCTTTCAGTCACAAGACTGGGCCCCTAACCACCTAACTGTTATTTATTATTTATACAATCTGATCATATCTAGTAATATGGTTACATAAACCTCTAAAGTAGGAAATTATGTATTTCTGTGGCTGCTTGAAGTTCTTATGATCGCGTTAAATCAAATCTTGTACATTAAAGTTAAGAGTGTTTTTTCCTCATGCTCTGAAGTTCTTTTCTCAGAGAGCTTTTCTAACAGCAGTAATGATGGATATCAGTGGTCGGTTTAAAGAAGCTAATAGGCCTGTCTCTGGCCGTGGTATCAGGGGAGTGTTTGTGGTGTTAGATGGCTGATGGCTGTTAATGAAGTTGTGCAGATGGGTTTGTGGAGATTAATGTCTTTACTGGATTGCCATTATTTGGCATGACGCATGAGGCTTATTTAAAACAATTAAAGCCTGCTGCTGCCAAGTCCTGCACTGCACTGTTTTAGATGATGGCTAGATAAAGAGTGAAGGCATTTAAACACACACACACAACACACACACACACACACACATACACACACACACACTACTGCAAGAGGAGAGCACCAGATTTGTCTCAGTGACTGTGTGACCTTCAAATGACCATCCACGGAGTCCAAATTTAAAGAGAAAATATGTTTTATCTTGTCATATATTAAAGGATTGGCTAATGTGGCTAACAGTGAATAAAATCACAGCTAATTAGCATAACATTTGCATAATTGCTGGCTACTTTCTTTCATTCATTGTTAGCAAATGTGTTTTTTTATGAGTGTGTGTGTGTGTGTGTGTGTGTGTGTGTGAGAGAGAGAGAGAGAGAGAGAGTCTGGATAAGGAAACAGTAATAATATCATGTAATAATAATAATAAGAAGAAGAAGAAGAAGAAGAATATAAAAAGCTTGGATTTAAAAATATATGTATTTTTATGATACAATATTTAAATTTGCACATCTTCTGGATACAGATAATAGCATCACGTCATACACAGACTGACTGTAACAGCTGAGTCTGAGCAGCGCTTTCTTTTCCCAAGTCCAGCTATCTGCCCACTCAGTCTTACGCATGTACCTAAGATGAGCAATTATTACAGCAGACGGCTCGATGGGGGACAAATTGGTGCCCCCGCTATGCCTTGTGTGTGCTCTGTTGGAATATGGCACTAAGAAACCTCTGTAGAAAAGGTATCAGCTCAGGCTCCAGGACCTCTGTGATGTATCTGTAGCAGGTTTTCCATCCACCGAGTTCCTGTGAATTTCACAAATGCACAAAAAACCCTGAATGGAGCCCAAAATCTTAAAAACACCCAAATGTCACAAAGAGAGCTTTACACTCTAGATGAGATGAAAACGTTAGAATATGGCTGAAGCTGAAATGTGAAAAGGCTGATGGAAAAGGGTTCTGCAAATAAACAATGATGTGTTCACGTAAGTCCAACATTATGGACTGTTTCATTAGATTCATTCTTATTTCTTTACATACAGTAACACAAAGCAGTGAACTGTTATACACAAAGCACTTTGCCCACTAAGCTGTACTCCACACAAGAGGCTTGTATAAAGAAGTGGTGATTTTCTGCACTTTGAATAAGCTCAATTGCACTAAGGGTTTTATTCCAAAATTTTAGTGCAGAGGTGGAACGAAAAGAAATGACTTCACAGCTTGCCCGGCATCTCTGAACAGCAAACAGCCATAAAAAATGGCAGATGACTGTAAAGATGATTCTGCTAAACTTTTGGTTGCCATCCCTTGGATAGTGCATACAGTATATAGTAGCAACATCATCTAAAGTTTTTTTGCGTAACTGTCGTGGATGGATATTTTTTTTGCCGAAATGTCATAACTGAATGTAACATTTGTGAAACCTTTGGATGGAAAGCCAGCCTCTAACTGGTTAAGGTACTGGTCAGTGAGCATGAAGCATGAATAGGAGTGGACCCCAATCTGACCCAAAACCAAAAAATGATTTTTTTAAACCCCTGGTGATGGACCTGTGTGGAGCTGAAAAATGTTTCCATGAGCCTTTCACTACAGTGTCTCCATACACAGGTTCATGTACTTGTACATCACGATCTGTGTATTCATACAGGTTTCAAAATAATAATAATAATAATAATAATAATAATAATAATAATAATAATAATAATAATAATAATTATTATTATTTTTATTATTATTATTAATATTATTATAATTTCCCAATAAAATGGCCTGCAGTGTATTTATTAAAAATATATATTTTTATCTTTGTCTGCCTCTCTCTTTTTCTCTCTCACTATGTCTCTCTGTGTGTGTGTGTGTGTGTGTGTGTGTGTGTGTGTGTGCGTGTGTGTGTGTGTGTGTGCGTGTGTGTGTGTGTGCATGTATGTGTGTGTGTGTGTGTGTGTGTGTGTGTGTGTATCTGTATGGGATTTATGTGTCTGATAAGTTTGAATGCCACATTTGCAAATGACTCTATTCACACAGGAAATGATTTCATTTAGACAGGAAATGAACTCCACTAAACTCTTGTCACTCTCCATGACCCTTTAAGAGCTTTTGATTGAACTGTCATTTTGGACCTCTGTGTGTGTGTGTCTGTGTGTGTGAGTGACTCTTTCCTACTGGTCTCTAGTCTGTATTGGAATGTAACTGGTCTGTATCTGCTGGTATACTGGTGTTGGTGCCATGCAAAAATATAGAAGTTTATTTTAGTGCTATAGATTGTGGATGTAATGATACACATATTTTCAGATATATGATTTTTGGTTCAGTTCATTACTTGTTTGAATGTTTCCTCCTGTGCAGATTTCTATGGCAAAATCCAGACGTTAGTCGTAAAAAAACACACATTGCACTTGCTATTTCAGTTGCTCAAATTAGATCAAATGGAACTAGAGAGTGGGCTCATATCATTGGAATGAGGTGAGACTTATTGCATTTTCACAAAACTAAAAATCACCAAAAAATACTTCAAAAAAATTCTAATTGCTGGTAAAATGTGGCAGAAATTATATAAATATTTTGTACTGTTTGACTCACAACGTCCCAAATAACTTTTTATTCAAGCTGTTCTGGCTACTACACATACACATAACTTCTCAACAGAGGGGTGTGGGTGGGGCTTTTCCACTGTAAGCCTTGATGATTGGCTGTTTTTGATGAATGGCAGGGCTTCGTATGAATCAGACATCATGTTGAGTGTTACGAGTTTCCCTATTCATGACCAGTCTCTTTGTATTGTAAAGTCTCTGGTTCATAGTGTATTTTGATGCAGAGAGAGGCACCAAGCTGTATTGCTTGCTGTTGGGTTACGATGCTCTGCTCAGTCTGTCTGTGCATGTCTCTTTTGCTAAGCAAGAGTGTTGCTGTAACTGTCACTCAGCTCTATTTTGATACATGATATGTTTCTGGATACCCCTTCTAATAAATACATTCAGCTATTTTAAGTTGACACAGATGTACAAATGCACACACACAGCTTTTCTAGTCTCTGTAGAGAAGTACTGCCAATAGGATAGGACTCTCTGGAGCAGATAAACATGGACCTATTGGCACCATGCCTAATGCCAGGCTGGGCTATATGGGTAAAAAGCTCCCCAGCATTGGGATGAATTGGGGATGACGTGTTGAGCATCCAACATCCTGACTGCACTAACAATCACTGAATGCAGTCAAGTCATTACAGGAATGCTCTGAAAACTATTTTAATGCCCTTCATTTTGGACAATACAATGAAGGTGTCCCAATACTTTTACATAGTGTATGTCCATATAGTGTCAAATTAAGTTTAGTGCAATTGTTTGCTCCTTTTTCCTTTTTATCTGTCGGAGGCGATACAACTGCTTTAGCACAATCATGTTCATTTGGTGAATTTGAACTACACTAGAGTACTGTGCCTGAAGTTGCTGTTGCTGGTATAAATACCATAATAACAGCACTCCTGTGGTAACTAAGTTAATCTGTTCATTAATTTTATCCTGGAAAGGCTTCTCACCAAATTAACCACCCGCTCAATTGGCAACATGCCAACATCAGATGCACAAACCAATCAGAGTCAAGTTAGTAGATGCATCCCACATAAGTGATGACAGGACGTAGGCATATCATACAAAGGTCTTTGGTGCACTTGCAAAAATGCAATGTGAAAACAAAACTAACTGGACCAAATATGCACAAGGTAACAAACACACAAGCCTTAGTTTGGACCATGGTCCAGAGCTTTAGGTGCAAAAACGAAAAAAAAAAAATGTGTGGCAACTGATGTATAAGAGGGATAAAGGCCACATAGTGTCCCATTAATTTTATCAGCCATCTCTTTGTGCTTTTCTAGACGCTGAAGGCACTTTGCCATTAAAGTCAGCTGAACATCACCAATGTGCAATAGGCTCCTGAATTTTGTGACAGCAGTCAATCCACCAGAACACTCAGCACACTTTAGCTACTAGAGTGGTGAGGAGAGACAGTTTGTAAAGATGAGGATAAGAGTGGGACATTTAGCCAGAACATCAGGATAACTCCCCTACTTTTTAGAGGAAATGAACAGGCCACAGAGAATCTGAACCTTGGTTTTACGTCTCACCTTAGGGTTGGTGCCATTTATACAGTAGAGTATACCTGTCACTACACTGGAGCATTGGGGAAGAGACCAAACACAGTTCCTCATGTTGTCACACCACTTCCAGCACACACAAGCCTTCCTTGGAGGTCTCCCATCCAAGTACTAACCAGACACAGACCTGCTTAGCTTCAGTGAAGCTCCAGTTTTTAAGAAGCAAAATTTGGACTCAAGTTGAAAATGAAATTGAGTGTAGTATGTTTATTCAGTACTGCCCAACACTAACATACAGGTGAGGTTTACCTGGTTGTGTTGTTTTGCTGGTTGGATAGTGAGCTGTTGCTCTTTTAGTGATTCACAGTCATAGAAAAAAAGTCTTTTAAAAAGAACATCATCTTATCAACGCAACAACTGTTAAGCCTTTGGCAAGATTTAACTGTCACTATCAGTCTTCATCTCTCTCTCTCTGTCTCTTACACACACACACACACACACATTCTCACACACATGCTGGGCTATGTCAGAGTGAGTCAGATAAGGAAGCTGCTCTGAAGAACGTGGTGTATTGAATTGATTTGATTTAAAAGTGCACATCATTTCCACATGAATCAAATCAGCAGTGCTCTGATCACACATTAACATACAGAGGAGCCACCATACATGTATATACAGATCCATTCAAATAGAGCAAATCTGCCGGCTAATTTTAGCAAGTTAAACATCAGAAACACAGACTGGGTAAAATCAAACCAAATCACTCCTGTTTTAAGAACAGTGACGCAGTTCTGATCCTGGCTGAACTTATTACATGAACATGATTTCATTTTTAATTGTAAAAATCTTGTACCTGTTTAATTTGAGTGTATTTAGTGCATCAGATTCTCCTGCAGTCCTTTCTTTTCTTTTCTTTTCTTCCTTTTGTTTCTGTCTTCTGTCTTTTTTCCCCATTTCATTTCTTCATCTTCCTTTTCTTCTTTCCATTTTGTCTTCCTTTTTTCTTTTTTCTATTTTCTTTTTATTACTTACTTTAATCTATTTTTGTTCTTATCTTCTTGTTTTACCTTTTTATCTTTTAATGCTTTTCGTTCTTCTTGGTTTCTCTCTCTCTCTCTCTCTCTCTTTCTCTCTCTCTGAGGTGTGTGTGTGTGTGTGTGTGTGTGTGTGTGTGTGTGTGTGTGGATAATGAAGTGTTGTGTTTAATCTGATTGCTGTGCAGAGCTTCTTCTCTTTATCTCTTTATCTTTTACACTTTATACACTCTGTCCCAATACACACACACACACGTACACACACTCCCAGGAGAGGAAACGGAGTAATTTATCACTACTGCACAGCCTCAGGGTGTTACAATACACACACACACACACACACACACACACACACACTGCAGGGCCTCAGGTTTATTGTTCCCCTGTGGCAGATGGGTTGCCTGCTCTGGACCAGTGATTCTGATAGTCTCTCTGCCCCCGCCCCTCCTTTTGGTCTGCCTCTCTCCCTCTTTCGCTCTCTTTCCATCTCTCTCTCTATCTGAATATCTCTCTCTCATTCTATCTCATTAATTTTTTCTGTCTCCCTCTATTTCACATTCACTCTCTCTTTCTATTTCTCTTACTCTATCTATCTATTTTCTCGTGTGTGTGTGTGTGTGTGTGTGTGTGTGTGTGTGTGTGTGTGTGTGTGTGTGTGGTCCTACATATTGATCTCTATGGTGTGTGAGAATTGAATGGACTATAAGATAGAAAGGCTGTCTGAAAGTAACTGAAATGTGTGTGTGTGTGTGTGTGTGTGTGTGGGTGTGTGTGTGGGTGTATGGGTGTGTTTGTGTGTCTGAGAGAGAGAGAGAGAGAGAGAGAGAGAGAAGTACTGGAGATGAACAGCTTTAACTTACAATAGACTGCATCCATACAGAATCATGGTGGTAAGTTTTGTTGGAAATGTAGGGAGCCAGTATGAGAACAAGAGAAACATGAACATCCTGTTTAAACATGACCACATGCCATTTTCATTCATACAAACTTTTTTATTAAAAGAGCAGAAGCTTTGACCTTTGGTTGCTAAGGTTAAGTTTAGGTTTATTTTTACTCAGTATTACACAATTGAATGGTATGTCCTCACTAGTTTAGTACTGCCAAAGTGTGTTTATGCATATGTAACAGGTTTATGTCATGTTGTGGGGATGAAAACCTGTTTAAACACTCAGGTTGTGAAGACCTTTCTTCCTTGCAGGGACTACAAAGCTGGTCCCTGCAATGTAAATAATGAATTTTAAGGTGAAGACTTTTTGAGGTTAAGGTTAAGGTTTTAACATTTACGTAAGACTATGTAAGGTCCCCACCATTCACAGAAACAAACGTGTGTGTGTGTGTGTGTGTGTGTGTGTGTGTGTGTGTGTGTGTGTGGGTGGGTGTGTGTGTTCGCCTCTATTGAACTCTATTGATCGTATTTTTAAGGTCTGAGAAAATTAATCTTTCATTCATTGACTGCAGACTTCATTTCAGCATCTCAGCCTTCACCCCTCTGCCTTAGATCTTATCGTTTAATCGAGCTGTTCATCACTCGTTCCACTCGTTTCCAGTCCTCTGACCTCAAGCTGGCCCCCATCGTCCACTTTCTGTACAGCCCCGTTCTACAGTGTCACCTGAATCCAGCACTCTCGTACTGTGAGCCCCAGACAGATCAGTACTTAAGTATTAGTATGGGATATTTCAATGTTCCGATATCCATAACAAATAAAAATAGTATTTACATATCCCCAATAGGAAAGTAATGTATATTAAATGGTTTTGTGATTTAGTTAACCTACAGAACAATAACACAACTTTATCATTTATACTTGTCTTTTGATTTTTTTTTTTAATAAATATCAGTGCTTTACAGAATTTTATTTATAATAACTATTTTCTGTGAATTGAAATGTGTTTTTTTATTGAAATAGTCATTTCATGTAATAAATAAATAAATAAAATCCTAGTTTCCCCATTGAGAATTAGCATTTTGACATTGACTGGTTGTGAAAACTGGATCCCTAACTCAAAAGAGATAACCGTAATAGGGCTGAAACGATTATTCGAGTAACTCGAATAATTTTATTACAAAAAATGTTCGGGGCAAATTATTTTTGTCTGTTTTAAATGTCTCTGCTGCCGTATCACTCCCGCTTTTTAGATTACTGCGTAGTTCCGGTATCATTGTTTTACACGGAGTGTTATAACTGACGCACATTTCAAAGATTTAAGGCGGCGCGATCTATTTTGCTCGCTGTGGCAATGACGGAAAATGAAGATACTGGTGTGCGTAAAAGGCCAAAAAACGTCTAAAGTGTAGGACTATTTTACGCTGCGTAAGGCAGACACTGTAAAACGGACTTTAACCGAAAGCATGTAATTCACGAAGGTGTTTTTACAATTGCTAACTGATATGAACACACGGACTTCTTAGAACGTACAGTATCACTCATGTAATCTCTCTCTCTCTCTCTCTCTCTCTCTCTCTCTCTCTCTCTCTCTCTCTGCTATTCAATAGACAAATATCCTAAGCTATGTTTGTGAAGTTGTTTTTCATTGTTACTTTTCATCTGCATCATAAAAGTTTCACAGAAATGTTGATTAATGTGCTTCGTTGAGCCAATTTGATCTCATAACAGTGCTACGCTTGAATAAAAACCTTTTATGAGGAATAACTACCATTTGCTTGCTCATTTTAAGAGGCCTTTCATGTTGCATAACACATGACCGATATAGTTGTTTATTAATTGATGAAAAAATCAACAGAATACTCGATTACAAAAATATTCGATAGTTACAGCCCTAAACAGTATTAGTGCAGTTATCGCTGAATTTAAATAAAGCATGAAATCACTAGATCTTCTCTAGACGCTTAGAAGGTCCTGAAGGTTCCTCACTGGTCCTTTGTTTCATTATAAGTGTTTTTGCTGCATAAATGTATCAATGACTGAGTTGATTCTGGTTTGAGTGATGCTGTCTCAGAAGCTCACTTCTGTTATTTATTTAATCCAGTTCTCATCACACGGTCACTCTTACCTCAGATTTTCAGACAGACTGAAACACAGATTTGGAGCTCTGTCTGATGCAGATTTTAAGCTGCATATATTCTAAGGTGTGTGTGTGTCTGCACATGAGCGTGTCAGTGTGTCCTATTTTCTGATGGCAGGTCAGGCTGGGCTCAGTCAGGCATGAAATCAGACTGCAGGAGGATGCTGTCACAGGGGGAGAGAGAAAGAGGGAGATGGGAGAGACAGAGGGAGAGGAGGTGAGATATACAGACAAAGAGAGAGATAGAAAGAGAAGAGGAAAACAGGAGGAAGAGGGAGACAAGGAGAGAGAAATAGAGGGGAGAAGGTAGAGAAACACATAGAGAGATGGGTGAGAGAGAGAGAGGAGTGCTTGTTTAAGGTGGCAGTAACTTCAGGCTCTTGCAGACGATGTTGCATGAAGATGATGGGGCTATATGCACCTGTGGGGTGTGTGACAGGATTGTGAGATTGAGAAGAGGTGGTACAGTGCAGTGGATGTCAGGTTTGATGTGTGGGATATGGGTCACAAAGCTGTTAATAATTGGCAGAAAGGAGTGGTGGCATTTTGGAGTGCCAAAGGCCACAGTATGAAGGAAGTAGCTGAATTTGCAGGTGTATTGAAATGCACAGTAATACTGGTCTACCGGCAGTGGCAAAAATTCCAGTCTACAGAAAATTCTCATCAGAACTGTGGCCAACAACACACAAGTCTGAAGACCTCATGCAATTTTCAGAAATTGGTTGTGAAGGAAGTGAAGCGATTTTCATTGACAAGCAATGACTATATATAATCAGAATAAATACTGACATCTGTAAGTCTAAAACTAAAAGAACAAAAGAAAGAGAAGGGTTTCTCATTTTTATTATTTTAAAGTTGGTTAAAAAATGTTTTTTATTATTAAAGATATAACTATTTATTATATAATATAAAAAGATATAAATATTTATTTATTTATTTATTTATTTATTTATTATTACATGTTCACATCAAATCAGTCGGAGCTATATCTGTGAAGGTGACCAGCACAGTGATCTCACTCTTCCAGAAGGATCTTTTTGTGCTCAGGCAGTCGTTCAGCAGCGCATGACGCGCAACTTCAGCCGAGCCTGAAATCACTCCATCATTTCATTCCTCATTATGTTCTTCATGCCCGGTTACGCCTCATCAAAAACAGCAGACTCATCTTTTTACACCCGCCAATCGGAGGAGGAGAGGATGGAGGGAGGGCCAGAGGGTGAGGGGTGGAGTATTAAGGGAATGAGAAAGAGTATGAATATAGAGAGAATATATATATATATATATAGAGAGAGAGAGAGAGAGAAAGAGAGAGAGATTTTTTGTTGTTTCTTGACAATGAACTGAAGTGCAGAGTAGGGCTAGAATTCCAATACACTGGCTATAAATGACAACACCATTGTCTTTAACACAGGCACATTTCCACTTATTTACAGCTTAACTAACATGTCTGATCCTTTAAAAATGTAATCTCTATAATTCTTACAGAACTTCAGTTATCAACAAAATACAGCAAAATGCAGGGACACACTGGTGTGACTTAACTTGAGAAAGTTATAATTGACATATTTGAGTATTGAAATGCTTCAGTACCTTTGATAGTTGGTGCAGCTTTAGTGCAGACTCAGACTTCAGGACACAATATAAATTGGTGTCAATACTTTTAAATATTACAGGAAAATGACATCAATAACTAGCTTACCAAAGGTTAATTAATTTATATGCATAACTGCAATTTAGTATTAATCTCATAACTATATAACGTATTAGTTGAAAAGTATTGACAGAAAAGGCAGAAAGGTGTAGCAGTAAAGAATACGTTAAATGAAGTAATAAATCTGAGTTAATTAAGTCATTAAAACAGCAATGAATTAAAGGCCTATAGTTTAAGGACAACAATAGTTAGACAATGATAAGACCCAGCATGACCCAGCGTGTAGAAATGAGGTGTTAAAGAGTCAGCAGTCATTAACAGTGTGAGTGTTGAGTGTGCGTATAGGGAGAATATACTGGACACAGCTGTGGCCTGCAGTGCATTTTGGTCAGTTTGTGTGATGATCTCACTAAATGTATCTGACAGAGGTCACAAAATGCACCAAAAAACACCTCCAGATTAAAGGAGTGCTCCAACACTCTGCAGCCTAATGTCTGTCTGCCACATCTGCTGTAAAATACAGAAACAAATGGAAAAATGGCTCATTTACTGTTGAATTAATAAGAAGATGTGATGGCTTGTATTATTAATCAATTTTGAATGTATTCTGTTCCTGTACAAAGTACAGGGAAGCCAATCTAAAGCCACATCCAATAATGATGCTGGAGTATTCCTTTAAATTATACTTCAGTAGTTGGGAGCATGGATTCAGTATGTGTTGTATGAGGAGATGGGGAGGCACTCTAAGATGGAGAATTGACTGGAGGGATGAAGTTCTTGGTGGATTTGAGTTAGCAAGCCGGACTCCAAGAAGGAAGAAAATGGACTAAAGTTATTTTAATGCCCTTTCATGCTTAAAACATATAAATATATTCATCCACTCTATTGGGGAAAGTTCTAAATGTCTGTTCCTGCTTGTGTTATTATGGGTGCTATGTGTTAAGTTGTGTGTGTCTGGTGTCTTAACTATGCAATTTCCTTTTTTGAAACCAGTAAAAAACAAAATACATTAACCATCACAAAGTAAAGCATATATTTTTTACTGTTTATGTATTTTAACATTAGTTTAAAGGAAATTGATATCAAATTGAACGATAAATTAATGTAATTATAATTTGTCTTGCAAAATAGTAATTTGTGTGTGGGGGGAGACAAAATAATAAAAAAATCTTAAACCTGTAAAATCAAACATATTTATATCAAAACTGAGGTGACGAGAAAACCCCAAGTAAATATTCTGAATTGCTCAAATGTGAGAAAGTCACTGATTGCTACATCAGTTTCAGAAATGAACCAGAAACTAACAATAATAATATTATTATTAATTGATTTAATTAATTATTAATTAAGTGATAATAATAATAATAATAATAATAATAATAATTTGATTTATAATCTGCCCTAATCTGAGAGTTGAAGTCAAATATAAGAACAAGAATAAATGCACTGATCAGCTAAACTTGTGATTGTGATGCCATCTTCTTTTTGGCCACTAAAATGCAGCTTTAGCACAATAACCCAGTGTCACCTAAATATTCAATAAATATATCATTATGTATGTATTCATGTATGTGTAAATGTCATCTGTGCTTGACCTTTTGTGAAAGATTCTTGATTAATAGACTTAGAAAAATGCTCTAAAATTGAATATTTATTACATTGACTTCCATTAAAAGTAAAGAGCATTATTGCCTTCTCCTGTAAATTTGTATCATCCATCAATTTTGATGATAAACAGTTTTCTTCTGACAGACCAAATATTGGTTTGAAAACATGATTTATATCTGTCTGATAGTAATTTTTGAGGAGAGACTGGCTTGACTGGTATAACAATGCATCACTGTTTGAATAACTTGTATTTTAATAGCTTTTCATAATGAACACTTGTAAAACCATTCGAGTCTGAGTATTATTGTCAGATTTTTACTGTACTCACACCGTACAGGTACAAACAAACAAACAACACACATACCCGGTGGCAGCAGTGCTCTGCCTGAGTCCATGTTGAGATGAAAGAGAATGTGACAAGAGTGTGTGTGTGTGTGTGTGTGTGTGTGTGTGTGTGTGAGAGAGAGAGAGAGGGAGAGAGCATGCTTAAGGTTATGTAAATGTAGAAGACATGAGCAATGCCTCAGTCCAGTGGATTTCAGTCTAACATGTGTACAGTCACACACATATACAGGTCAAGTTTGTTTTTATCCAGTGCTGGGACTTGGAAAGTTAGTGCCCCCCTCACTTAAACTCCATGTACACATACTATTTATTTATTGAAATAAATGATCTTTTAGCAGAATTAAAGATAATCACTAATAAAAATGATTAAAAACACATCTAATCATTATAAACTAAGAAGTCGTTTGATTATTTTATCTTAGAATAGGCTGTTTATATCTACATTGGTCGCGGGTCGAACACCGACTGAGGCCGCCATGCTGCATTGCCATGTTTCTACAGTAGTTCGAAAAGGACAAACAAGAGGCTAGCAAACTGAAACCGTTTGTGTTGTAATGACGAATTGGCCAATCAAATTCGATGGTGCTGTAGCTTTGTTTTACTGTTGGCTGACATAAAACAGGAGAAGAAGAAGAAATACACATATACATTAATAAGAAGAAATACACGGAGGAGAAGTAAGAATAAAGGTTTTTTGGCTTATTTGTTAAGATGGCGGAACATTCTTATGCTCGTCAAGATTCTTATGCTCGTCTCAGACAGTGGCTGTTTACCAACACACAGTTTGTACACCAACCTTCACTGACATAGATTATTAAGCCGCCCCCTCTGGTTTTCCCGGACTGCTGGTTATGGTCCGGCTGGCAAGCTGGAAGGCCGAGTCCGGCATGCTCTGGTTCAGCCATGTTTCTGTGAGACAAATCACCGCACAGTTCCTCATCTCCTCAGAAACATTCATCCTCAGCCGCAGGAGGTCCAGCTTGTTATCCAGAGAGCGAACGTTGGAGAGGAAAATAGATGGAATCGGGGAATGTTTTTAGCGTTAGCCTTTAGCCTGGCTAGCATGCTGCCCCGTTTCTGCCACCGGTCTCGTCTCCTCCTCCCGGTCTGTGTTCCACTCCAGTGGGCCGGTGTCCAGAGAAGCTGTAGTCTGCCCAGCTCAGCCCGAGCATTATTATCCAAAGTTGCTGCCTCCTCTGTGGCTAAACTGTCTCTTATCTGCATGAGTTCGGTTCGGCTGTAACTCGGCCGCCTAGGGCGCTTGAATTCAGTATCAGAACTGACGTAAACAGACATAAAAACTACTAAAACTGGGTAGCTAGAAGCATTAGAAGCCGCTGCGCAACTGTGCACCGCCGTCTTGCCATGAAAAAAAAAGTTTGATGTGTTTACTTTGTTACATTATCTTGTCTTTTGTACAGAAAACTGCTAATGTTTACAATAGCACTACTGAAGTGCAGAAATTATGTTCCATCTGCATTGTAGCTATGATAATTTTACATATTACATTTCCTAAATTTCTAATTAAAATTAATCTTACCACTTGACATATCACTAGCTCTAAAGCTGCTATTAGACATTGCGTTCGGGAGTATCAAAGATTTGACACCTTACAGCCACCGTAGAGACTTCTTTGTGTTTGGAAGGGAGGGGCTGTGGAAATTGTTTTCAGTTGGTTGCAATATGGAAATTAAACCACTAGATGTCACTGGAAATTACATACTGTGCCTTTAATATAAAAAAAGTGTAAACTGTAAAATATGGCCTGTGGAAATAGGCATGTGGCAGCAGAACAATTTTTTTCTTTTTTTTTTCCACAGAAAATAAATAAAAACTGCATTAAATGTGCAGGAAATATTTAAATTTTTCCCCATGAACTTGAGGTGAACTTGAGTCTTACTTATTTGCAGTTAAAACATCAGCATGGTCATGAGGGGTGTGCACAAGGTTATAATCTCATCATAAGTGACATAAACCTGTATAAATAACGTGTATAAAAGCTTACTCAGATTAACTGTCATAAAGGTTACATTTGCCTTTTGTAGCCAAAGTTGACAAAAGCAGCCTCAGAAATAAACTTTTATCAAATCAAATCAAATCAACTTTGATATATCAGCTTGCACAAAATCTTAAGGTCATTGTCCCTGCTGTACGATATACAACAAAAGATTTTAATAATTTGTGAAACTTTTATACAATAGACTGTGAATATACATACAAATAAACAGAAAATTAATGGAAAGCAATGAAAAACTAAAAATATTGCAGGGAGCTCGCCACACATTATAAATGTTTATGTAGGTTTAGGTCAGTTGTCATGATTTATGCTGATGAACAGTACACAACAGTAAAGTTCTCAGTCTCACCAACTAATGTGTAAAGAAAGAAAAAGACAATCAGAGACACTACATCAGGAATGGACAGAGGAGTAGGATGGAAAAGAGAGCGAGCAGCTGTGCTGTGCTGGGTTGTGCAGTGTGTGTGTGCGAGTCTCTGTGTGTGTGTGTGTGTCTGTTTGTGTGTGTGTAGGGGGTTGGGGCTGCAGTCTCAGCTAATTACTACTCTAAAAATCATGATTATGCCTTTCAACTCAACTTGTCAGGAAAGAACAGAGAGGGGGAGAAAACGAGTGTGTGTTTGTGTGTGTGTGTGTGTGTGTGTGTGTGTGTGTGTGTGTGTTTAAGAGACGCAGAGAGAGGTTTTGTCATATTCTTTTGGCTCCGTATTTGTGCTCTAACACGTGGTGCCTTCTGACTTCAATATTTTACATCACTGAATGCATTTTTCTGCTGTCTGTGTTTCTGTGTTTAACACTTTATGAGGACCACACTTGTTTATGATGACAGGAAGATCTATAATCTAAACTAAACCTTTATTATTGTTAAATATACATTAATGTAGGGGCCTCAAATGGCACAGTAGATTAAGGGTCTGTCGCCATGATGTGTTTGAATGCTAGTTCATGCTGCTTGTCATCAGCAGCCGGGGTTGTGCGCTCTCTGGGAAGGTAAGATGGCGCTTTCTCCCCAGCACTACTAAATAATGTTGGCTGTCAGGTGATCCATCAGAACTGGGGATTCTGCGCTTTGTTGGCTGCCTGTTGGCGATATATTGGCAGCAGTTGGAAAAGAGGCGGTGACTTGGCTTCACATGCATCAGAGGAGGCCTGTGCTAGTCTGCACTCTCCTAGAGTCAGGGACTTCAGGGTCAATTGGCTACCAATATTTGGGGAAAAATTCAAGTACAAGTAAAAAAAATTCATATATACTTTTGTTTGTAAGTTTTGATGTTGGAATTAGTCATGTTCAAATTAACATTTTGTTTTTTTGCAGACAGGTGACAAACATTATATCTGGAATAATTGTTCAAACATAATGTTCATGTTTAAGTAAAGTAAAGTAATAATAATAATAATAATAATAATTATTATTATTATTATTATTATTATTATTGTTGTTGTTGTTGTTGTTGTTATTGTTATTGTTATTAGTATTATTATTATTGTTATTGTTATTATTATTAGTATTATTAGTAGTAGTATTATTGTTATTATTAGTAGTAATAGTAGTATTATTGTTATTATTGTTATTATTATTATTAGTATTAGTGTTATTATTATTATTACTATTATTATTATTATTATTATTATTATTATTATTATTATATTGTATTAACATTATTTCCATGACTTTTTGTGTGTGTGTGTGTGTGTGTGTGTGTGTGTGTGTGTGTGTGTGTGTGTGTAATATGTGTCACGCTAAAGGACAGAAGAACAAAAATCATGTACAGATGTCATGAGCTTCACAGGGGGCTTCAACTAAGTAAAGCTGTCTATAGAATCACCTGACTTGAAATAAGTTTATAGTGAAATAAGGATACATATTGTAGCAGTGAACGTGGTTTTCAGTGACTAAATATATAAACGTCCTCAATATGGATGAAGGTGTCATCAACATCATCAACAGTACTCAAATTCACACTCGTATAATTATGAGATATTTGCCATTTGTATGTTTTTCCTTTAATTTATAAAAGTTTTCATTTATGGAACCAAGCCTGAGACAGTCACACCACAGGATCATTTTGAGATTAGGCTGAAAATAAAAAAGAAAGAATTATAAAACCATCAGCAGCACACTTGATTGAATTGAATGAAGTATTGATTACACAAGACAGGTACCGGATGAGAACTACAAATAATACTGGACTGTCATGAGGAGAGGTTTGGAAAGAGTTAACACATTAACATAAATACTGTTTCTACTTAAATAATGTTTGTACGTTAATATTTGTTATGTATGTGCTTTTAATGTACTGTATGTATACACTGTGTGTGTGTGTGTGTGTGTGTGCTCATTCTGCTGGTTCTGCTACTACATGACACAATTTGACTTCAGGGTTTAACCTCATTTAATGCATTAGTTCTTTTTTGTGCTCTAAAATAGGAACACCTTAAACAAGGACACATGCATGGTCTGTTGTAGTGTAACCTTGTAGTGCATTTATTAAAGAAATACATGAAGGCACTGAGAATACACACACACACACACACACACACACACACAGTGAAACATTAGCAGAGGGTAAAGCAAAGTGATGGAATGAGGTTATGTGTGGCTTTAGGTCTTAACTCAGCTCACATAAACAGCCATGTATTGTGTGTGTGTTGTGTGTGTTTTTTTGTCCTTGTCGTAATTGTTACTGATGATCTTAATCAGGCTGTGTTTATTTAACTGTGACAGAGTGACAGAGAAGCAGAGGGTACTATATTTTAGGCATCATATATTGAACAATAGGCTGTATAAAATGTACTGATGCAGCTGTCTGAAGGTGATGATACAGATGCATCTGTTTTGAATTGTTACCACTGATAACAATCAATTATAATAACACTTTTTGGCCAAAATAAAATCTTACTGCTATGATGCAAAACAGATTGTTTTATTGTGTGTGCAGTGTTTATTATGATACGGTGACATATTTATGGATTCAGTGTATTTTTATAAAAATAAATCAAAAAGTCAAAATGAATTGAATTGTGAGATGTGTATGTGTGTGTGAGCATGTGTGTGTATGTGTGTGAGTTTCTGAGTGCATGTGTGTGATCTGTATAGTGGTGTAAGTGTGTAAGCTGTGTTGAGGTCTCCTGGATCTCAGACTCAGTCAACCAGAAAATAAGAAACCTCTACATCCCTTTTCCATTAAAACACACGGACACACGCACACACACACACACGATCTGCCATATACTCTCAGTCTAATGCTCTTCACAAGTCAGTCCACTCCAGAGCCAATAGCTCATTGATTAATTGTTTGTGTGTCTTCTTGCATGTCCATATGTGCACTCGTGTGTGTGAGTATATGTGTGGTCATTTTCACATATTGATTAGCATTTATTTCCACACTGAGAGGATGTTGAGTGATATTGATCAGTTTGTAATTAGTCTTTAATGAGAAACGTGATGATTTATCATTCACTTATTTGGATGTTACTTTTGTAAATGAGACTGTCGTTGACTCTACTTTTTAAGTTCTAGTAACTATCTCACAACAGACTTTTTCACTGCTTAAAGCTGGCAAGATGGGTGCTTGACAAATAACATTAAAGTCATACAAGCAGAGTCAAACCATTTGCGGTGCTTAACTATTTCTGACATTTAAACTACCGGTAATCTATATTAATAATGTCATTTCTATGGCCAGAGTGGCTCAGCAGGCTAAGATGCTGACACTATGACCAGAGATCGTGAGTTCGAATCCCGGTCATGCTTTTTGCCATCAACAGCCGGGGCCCAAGAGAGCAAAAATTGGCAGTGCTCTCTCTGGGTGGGTAGATGGCGCTCTTACTCTCTCTCTATCACTCACACATTGCAATGTCTGCTGACTCAGGCGTCTACTGATTGGTCCATTCAAAGCTGGGAATCCTGCGCTTTCCTCCGAGCACGTTGGCTCCCCAGTGACGGTGTATCAAGCGCTAGTTCGTAAAGAGTGGGTGGCTGCATCACACACAACGGAGGAGGCTTGTGTTTGTCTTCACCCTCCTAGAGTCAGGGACATTGCAAAAGTGATGGGGAGAGTCCTAATGGAGGGGATGGGCTAATTGGCTACCACTACATTGGGAAGGGGATAAAAATGGGCAAAAACTTACAAATAAAATTATTTTAAAAATAATGTCATTTCTCATTGATGTTGGTTTAATATGTAAAACATGAACATTTGTGTCACTAAGTGCTTGTACTAACTAGAAAAATATCACAACAATAAATGGAGATTTTTTCTATAGTGAGAAACTCAGCTGTGCACAGAAAGCTCCATTCCACATGCTGACCATTCACTTTGCCCAATGTGGACATACACACACCATCTAATTTAGGTTTTTAATGAGCTAAAGTGCACGTCACTGATATCTCTGAATGAATCACCAGTAAGACATTCAGTTTGAATAAATGTTAATTGAGAACATCTGTACGTAATAGAGTATTGAGTTTTATCTCTTCAGTCACCGCTACATTGTGACCCTGATGTGACTACAATGTACACTCTCAATGTCTTATCTTGTCTCTTTCTCCATGTTTGTATAGCCCATAAACTGCATAGAGGCTTGTGCAGGAGTGTCATACATAATAATCAGTCAGAATTTTTGTGATTTGTGGCTGAAAATGGCACATAGGGCTGTCCCAATTATTATTATTTTACCTGATGATTAATCACCTTACAAATAAACAGGATTAATGATTGAATTGTCTCATTCAGTTTGTCAGCTATTAAAGGACAAAGTAACCAAATTAGCTCACTAGGGGTGCAGTTTCCAAAAATGGTCATTTTTAACTACCGGTAGTTAAATAATGGAGAGACTACACCTTTGAACACCCTCTCTCTTGGTTACTGTTGTAAATGATCAGTGAAGCTTTCCAAACAAGTTCATCTGTCCTGTTTTTGCTCTGTCAATGCAAATTAATCACAGACACAGCTCAAATAAACAAACAATACTCACTGCTGCCCTCTAAATCTTTAAAAACATCAACAGTACAAATGTTTTCATTACATTTTCAATAGTCTTTCTTATCTCAAATTAACTATTTAATATAACAATGATCTGATGATTGTATATTAACCTAATGCTTAGTACAGTCAGCACCTTTGGTTTGAAAGGTTTGAGAGCCTTGGGAGTGATGACTGCAGACTGATTTTGCCACTGAGTATCCATCCTCTCTGATTTGTGCCTCTGTGCATCTGCTCTCTCTGATTGTCCCATTGTGAGTATAACTCTTCTCTGATTGGTCATTTTTGTTGTGTGTGCAGGTACAGCAGCTCAGGGCAGCCCCCTGCTGGCTGCTTTACCCGTGCAGGGTCGTCCACTGCAGACGCCTCTGGACCTCAAGAACTTCCTGCCATTCAGACTCAATGGTTCCTCCCCTCTCAGTCTCTTCCCTAACTTCAACACTGTGAGTCAGAGGATACTGCACTGTTTACATACTCAGTCTCAGGATATAGGAATTCTGGGCTAATGATAATGTCCAGTATATTTCTATTACATATCTGTCGATGCATATATAAACATATTAGTAAAATGTAGAAATTGGAAATATAACTGTGCGTATTAACATTATTAACAAATGTAGCATTTATTATTAATATTACTAATGAAGTTAAAGTAATGACATGAATTTTAGCACAGTAACCCAGCACTATATATATATATATATACAGAGGTTAGACAATGAAAGTGAAACACCTGTCATGTTAGTGTGGGAGGTTTCATGGCTAAATTGGACCAGTCTGGTGGCCAATCTTCATTA
>BRDA01002128.1:70964-107235 GCA_036984385.1 Crenuchus spilurus
AGAGACAGAGAGGGAGAAAGAGAGTGAGAGAGAAGGAGGGAGAAAGAGACTGTAAGAGAGAGGGAGAAAGAGTGTGAGAGAGAGGGAGAAAGAGAGAGAGAAAGGGAGGGAGAGAGACAGAGAGAGGGAGAAAGGGAGACAGAGGGAGAAACAGAGAGAGAGGGAGAAAGGGAGGGAGGAAGAGAGAGAGGGAGAAAGAGACTGTAAGAGAGAGGGAGAAAGAGAGTGTGTGAGAGAGAGAGAAACAGAGAGATAGGAAGAAATAAAAACACAGAAAGAGAAAGATGGAGAAAGAGAGAGAAACCGAGAGAGAGAGAGAGAGAGTGAAACAGAGAGAGAGGGAGAAATAAAAACACAGAAAGAGAAAGATGGAGAGAGAGAGAGAGAAAGAGAGAGAAAGAGAGAGAGAGAGATGCCTCCATTGTTTTGCTCTTTTATGGCTCAGCAGATTCTTCTAAAATTCATGAGAATAAATAGTAAGACACCAAAGGGAGAAACCTCTGATCCAGATAAACATTACAGTCATTCTGAGCATCAAAGCTGAGAAGACTCTTACATGCTGGATAAAAACTGTTTGTATCTTCAATGTGAGAATTATCTGAGCAAATGTGAGACTTCATTAAGAGCTCTACTAAACCTTAAGATGAAACATGATACATACTCAAGAGGAGTATGAGAGCAGTTCAAGTCGTTTTTGTTTTTGTCATGGTTATCTAGGAGAAACGTTTGAGATGTTGAGGAGCTCTCCTTTTTTATTTCTCTTTCCTGTGGTCTCACACATGTTATGATGACACGCTGTTCTCTGCTCTGCTCTCTCTTAGCAGAGTGTCAGGTGGAATGGCTATGCAGGAGGAGTAGTGTCGGCCATGAAGAAAGTCTTTAACCAATACAGTCTCACCTCTTTATCTTCACAGGTAGGTGATAGAGCAGCAGCTCAACTCGAATGGTTTCAGTAGAAAAGAAGATACATTTGATTCAAACAGTGGATACACGATTTAACTAATCATATCGGTATTGGCAGATATTTTATAAAAAACTTTAAGATGCTTAGAACAGAAGGGCAACTCTGGGAGACCAGAAAAATGTGTTTTATTCATTATTTACTGCATTTGTAACACAATACAAATATGTTTAGATTTAATCACAGTCTGTATGAGCAAAGCATCAGCAGATATAGACATGAAAACAGTGGATATCACTCCAGAATCCTTGCATCAGTGCATCCTTTACTCAAAGTAATGTCTATACAAGAATGTGATGTTCATCAATACAGTTGCCGAAAGGTCATCTATCAAAAGTCAGAAGGCAGATTAGGATGGACATGTTCAGTGCTCCAGAACAAATAAACTATACTTGTCTTACTTATACAGTATAAGTCATAAGTGTTGACCAGTGTTAATTTCATTAACGATAATTATGACGAAAAATATTCGTTGACGACCATTTTTTCACGACGAAAACGAGACGAGAACTAAATAAAAACTAATATTTTAAGATGAAAACTATGACTAAAAGTATTAGACTTTCCGTGGACGAATATAAACGAAATGAAAATGTCACAGAAGGACAAAAATAATGTTTTTGTCCAGTAATCCGCTTTTTAAAATAAACCTGCCGCACGTCTGACTTTCTCAAAGCACGTTAAGCTCCCCGTCACACTGGTGAAGCTTAACACAACGTGCTGACGTCACTGCCGCAGCTTGGGCAGAAAAGAAGAAGCGATTTATGGAGTAATTTCACTTTCGCTGCCACACAAAACAAAGCAAAGTTTTTGGATTTAAAATAACTGGGAAAAACACTACGAACCTCAAGAGGTCCTCAGTTCTCACCACCACGAGCTTTACGAAAAGGTAAGCTAACGTAGCTAATGTAGCTAGCTAGCTAGATGTTAACTAGTTAGCTAACGGTGATGAATATGTATATCTGATATGTTTCATGTTTGAATTTTTGAATTTTTCAGTGTATAAAGGGGAAATGTGTAATCTGTTATCATTATTTTAGGTGTTTAGGTTAAATAGATCACAAACACGTCTAACCAGAGCCGTAAGACACACATACAGCCTCCGTTTCATTTTAAATACAGTCATATAACGAAACGAAGAGGAAAGGCACGTAAGCCGTGGTAGTCCTCATTAAGTGCAAGTTAATATGAACCAGTAAAATATGAGAAAAGGCCAGCACACCGGAGAAACCCAACTTTTTCCCTCTTAATCTATCCTTTATAGTTAGTGACAGAAAGCTCAGAGGGCAGACTTCTCTCGTGTGTCTGTTGTTTGTTATACTGGATATTTACGCAGATATAAATAATTTCTGGTTTTTAAGAGGCTGTGAAGGGATTGCTGTTAATGTGTGTTTAGTCACATTGATACCAAACTGTATTTACATACTACATTTTGTCATGTAAAAGTTAAATAAACACAAAATGTTTTAGAAAAAGAAAAATGGGCCAACTTTCTTCCACAATATCTGATGTCATTGTGTTATTAAATGTAACAAAAATTAAAGACGATTGTTTTATTAAAATAATAGTAAGCAGTCTAAAATAGCTCTAATTGAAAATAGTATAACTAAAAAATAACTAAAATTAGATTAAATATTTTAAACATTTAATTGACTAAAACTAGACTAAAATGTTTTCAATTTTCATCAACAAAAACTAGACTAAAACTAACAATAATTACATGACTAAAATTAACACTGGTGTGGACACACCTTCTTATTCAATATTTTTTATTTTTTCTTACATTGTAAATCAATACTGAAGTCATTAAGTAATATCATGAAGGAACACAAAAGGAATCATGTAGTAAACTTAAAATGTTAAGCAAACTAATATGTTTTAAATTAAGAGGACAATAATTGCAAGTAATTAACTCTTGACAAGACACAGCTGTTAATTTAAAGCCATTCCAGGTGACTACCTCATAAAGCTGACGGAGAAAATGCCAAGAAAGCTGCATCTAAGCAAGAGGTGCCTACTTTGAAGAACGTAAAATATAAACATATTGTGGTTTGTTTAACACTGTTTTGTTTACTAAATAATTACAGATGTGTTTGTTCATAGTTTGGATGACTTTAGTATTAATCTACAATACAGAACATTAAAAATAATTAAAAACAACTGAAAGTCCAGAAGGTGTGTCCAAACGTTTGACTGATACTGTATATGTAACCTTCTTCACATTTTTGATATGCTGTATTTTTGATGGTGTTAGTTCTGGGATTTCACCTTTAATATTATCTTTATTATCATATTGATGCTAATCACAGTTTCTTTGTCTGCTAAATGACTTTCAGTCTTTGCCATTTTATATTTGACTTTTGAAAGACAGAAGGTTGGAAAGGTTTTTGTTTCTCCACACACAGACTGTTGCAGTGTCATTCTGTAACCTTTGTCTAGACCTACTGTGATGTTAAATGAGTGACGTGCCTATTGGCCGTGGTAATTCATTTCCTCTTTCTGTGTATCTCACTATCACTATTGCTATCTCTCTCTCCTTATCTCTTTTAGACCAAGCTGGCTCTACAGAAGCAGTTGACTAAAAATTTGACGACCAGCTTCCTGCCCACCGCTTTAACTCCGCCCACTCTTTGCACAGTGGCAGCCAATCCGCTTACGCTTCGACACCCTACCGCTGCCGCCTTCATTCAGACACCAATCTTAGGCCCCACCCTCTTTCGGCCTGCTCCAGGACCACTTCGGGCCACACACACACCTGTTATCTTCTCACCTTATTAAAGTATGCATATAAATAATAACATACATGCTATCAACATAATGTTGCTGTCGTAACTAAATCTAAAATATCATTTTTTTTATATTGTAACTAATGTATGTTTTGGATCATTTCTTTTGGTCCATTTGGCTTTAAATGCTCAAACATTTTGAAGGGAATCTGGCATTTTCATATAGCATAAAATCAAAAAAAGGTTTTGTTATGACAGTGACTATAAGTATGTTATAGTCTTACAGTCAACTTTCACAGCCTCTGTACATAAACACACTCAAAACAGTTAACTTTGCCATAGTGACAAACGCATAACACACACACACACACACACACACACACAAAAGAGTAATGTGTTGAATTTACTGGAATATGTACCCATACCTGCTGAGATATTGGCCTGTGAAAAAAGGGAGATTTTTGGGGTATCGGACCAGTCCTCCCAGGCTAAGAACGTCAGTATCGGAAGGACAACGCACAAACTTTACTTTCACTTTCAAAAAAAGTTCGGGCTGATGTTAAAATATAAGAATGCCCCTAGGCAGAGTGCAGTGATGAGTGGGGTGCACTTCAGACAGGGTCGTTTCCTCACATCTGTCTCTAGGTTGGGTTGCCAGATACCTCATTTCCCAAAAACTGACAAATACCCATTTGTTTCACTATGAAAACGGGTGATTAATGGATAAATTTCCCATGAGGAATGTAGCAAGAGAAAGGGTTAAAAATAGGGAAATTTGCTCTAAAATCTGGATTGTTGGCAGGTATGTGTATAATTGTTTTGCATGGAAAATACATTACATTAATACAAGTATTGCCAAAAGCAGCATAAATAAAAAGTGTTGATGTAATGGATTTTTAATGGAAAATTATGTACAGATTTAAGGCAGTTCAGTGCATTACTTTTTGTCAATTCAACATGCTCTTAACAATCTCCAAACTGACACACAAACACACATCCTGCACTCTCCTCTAAGACTGTGGCACTTGCTGAAGTGTCACTCTTGAACTATGCAGCTCAGAGAGGTAGAAAGCAAGAGACAGAAGGTGAGACTGAAGAGAAAATGGAAGCAAGAGGAGAGTATACGCATACACCCCCAGGCTGTGGGTGGGACCCTAGGGACCTCATTGACCCACCCACCTCTTTCCATTTCCTCCAATGAGGGGTTAAATGATAGGCCACGCCTCCTGGGAAATTCAGCATGGGGTGATGATGAGTGGAGCCTCTGGCTGGGACCTCGTATGATTTTTTAAATACATTAATCTTAGGTTTTTATTGTGTAATTTATTAGAAGAACAATAATATTAGAGATGTAGAGCTAATTTTTTGTGAGACAAATGCAAACATCCCTTTACTCAATGCCTCATGAATCAATTTTTTACTTTTTTTTGCCATTTTTTATTTTAATTAAGTGTTTATGCCTTTCATTTTTCACTTTCGTTTAATATGGATGGTTCTTCAATTTTGAACATGTTATTGCTCCCCCAGACCTGACCATAAGAGCTGCCGCTTTGCATCACGGGTAATCATCATGGAGTTACGCTGAGTGCCAGTGTAACGGATTGAGATGACAATTTGCAGGCAAATCAGCCCGATATTGCTAACATGCACGCGCGCGCACACACACACACACACACACACATTCACACTCGCACACAATCAGTGTTCCAATTTCTTCTGCATAGATTAGGTGATTTTGTGAGTCAGACAGACACACACACAAAGATGATTATGGCGGTAGTCACAGTTTGACGTGGCCTTTCATGTCCGTATATTTTGCTCTCGGTATTGTCTCATTAAGGCCTCACAAAGGTCAGACTGTCTGTCAAAATCTGTCTCCCGTCCCGTCTTGATTAAGATCTAAACTCTTCCCATGTAATTTGTGTGTGAAAGTGTGTCAGACTATGCGTGTAACAAATAACCAGTTAGAGCCTAAGATTGAGAGTTGTACATCCTCCATTGAGTCTGTGTGGTGCAAGAGCACCCTCTGCTGTTCAGAACCTGTAGCACAGTCAAAGCCTCTTTCAGTCTCAATCCAATCTCATCTAGCATTCTGTTTCAATACTGTTCTTCACATGTGCTAGTACATTTTCCCTGGGAGAGAATTCCCAGAACCAGCTTATGACTGGCCCCACACACAATTGTTTTTAATTTTTTTAATTTAATTTAATTTGTGGGGCGGCACGGTGGCTTAGTGGTTAGCACGTTCGCCTCTCAGCACTGAGGTTTTGGGTTCGAGTCCACATCTGAGCGGAGTTTCCATGTTCTCCCCGTGTCTGCGTGGGTTTCCTCCGGGGTCTCCGGTTTCCTCCCACAGTCCAAAAACATGGAGGTCAGGTGGATTGGGTACTCTAAATTGTCTGTAAGTGTGTGTGTGTGCATATGTGTACACCCAGTGATGGATTGGCGCCCTGTCCTGGGCTTGGTTGAATAGTGTAATGCCCTGCCCTGAGCCCGGTGAAGGGACTAACCGTGACCCTGATAAGGATTAAGCAGGTGGGATAATGAATGAATGAATGAATAATTTAATTTGTCCTTGATTGTTGTTCTTCAAGGCTCCACAATATATGACCGACCCTGATTGAAACGTCATATATTTTCAGATTAAGCACACTTTAAGGCTTCCAATTCTCGATACAATGCAGGAGTTCCTCGCAAACTGCTACATTATTAGATTTCTCACTAATGTGACTTTAGATCTAAACAAACATGGTGAATGACAGTGAGATGATGCTGGTGTATGATTTTTGCCCAGAAAAAAAGCAAAGCAGATGGAAAAAATGTGTAAAAAAAATTCAGCAATTTTATAAAAACTCAACATTCACTGAAATGTCCATTTAAACTCAACTCTCACTGGTCACAATTCAAACATTGCATTTTGCACTGGAGAATTGGTGACATTCAGTTGTCTGTTTAGTTGCGGCTGTTTTTGTTAATGTAATTTATTTGCTCTGCTAGCTTGACATAGCTAACTATGGGTTGTATAACCACTGTTCCAAATCTAAACCTAAACCAGGAAATGTCAGACTATGTTCAAACTTCTTAGCAAGTTTTTACATTTCAAAGTTTAGCTAAGTTAGCTAACTGAGGCTAGCCAGAGACATTATAATATGGGGAATGGTCACAGGTTGAATAATGACTTTAAATGCTGGTAATGCGCAACATGTCTGATTCATACATTTGCCAATCCGTTTGCTGGTAAAAGACATCTCTGGGAAACCCCTCCCCTTTGTTGTGGAGCTATGCACATGCATAGTATCCAGAAACGTAAATGCCTGAGTAAATATTTTTTTCCCAGCATTATGCAAACCAAACAGTTTTAGTTGACTGTATAAAGATCTCTCCTGATTCAAAAAACGTATGACTGGAATAACTTCCTGAAAACATTGCAAAGATGGCTGACAAGTGACCAGACTTATCTATAGGACTTTGGGCTAGCCAAGAGGTCCCCTCAATGGAAGGTGTAATGATTCTGCTCATCTCCACTTAATTTGGATGATTTTTGTGCTTACTATCCTGGCCACATTATGTAAATGCTGTGCGTGTCTGAGTTGTGAGGGCAAGTCAGCAAAGGCATGTATTGAAAACAGTATTGAAACATGAAAAAATACCTATTGTGATCCAGAATCTCACTTGGGACAGGACTCTGGATCTGTAGTGATG
Organism: Crenuchus spilurus; assembly: GCA_036984385.1. Classification (NCBI taxonomy): domain Eukaryota; kingdom Metazoa; phylum Chordata; class Actinopteri; order Characiformes; family Crenuchidae; genus Crenuchus; species Crenuchus spilurus. The sequence continues at coordinate 78,354 of BRDA01002128.1, forward strand.
GGTGTTGCTGCTTTATTGATGTTATACTCAGTACTTTCATTTGTCTTTTGCCATTTTTCCATCCGTTTCTGAAATCTTAAGGTATTTTACAAAGATTTTATGAAGATTACTTTAAAAAAAACTATATAGGTTAAAGTTTATCTGTAGATCTGAGAATAGAGTATATAGAGTCTTTATCAGATTCATTATTGTCATTATTGTTATGATAAGAACACTTTCTATATATGAGGGTCTTCTGTTGTTTCATAAGTATGTATAAAGATATTGGAAAATGAAGATACGTCAGTGGATTATTGTATTTAGCTTGAGATTCAATAAGGGAAAGTTCCAAAGCGTCTAGGCACAGAGGAGTCTCAGGGCTGACTCAGGGCTCTCCTGTCTCAGCTCCACTTGAGGAGACCCTGGAGGCACTATACATGGACAAAATCGACCATCAGCTATAATTGAACTGGCTCAAAAGGGACAGAACCTGGAGCCTAACAACATCGGCTGTATCACAATAAGGACATAAAACGTGACTTTTCCTGGACTTTCAGAACTTTTGGATACTCATATTTCTCTCTCTCTCTATGTGTGTGTGTGTGTGTGTGTTCATAATCTGAAATCCCGCTGAGCCTACACACATCTGGAGATGTGGGATCTGTGAATGAAGTTTGGCTGACCATTGCAGGCCTGCCTTTTGCTCACTTCAGACTTGACTCTTGCCTCGAGAAATGTTGTGGAGATGTTTAACAGACAAAAGCACATTGTGGCCTAGCCGGGTCATACATGTTGCCAGCTTCAGAGCTGTGTGCTAATTACCCATAAAGTTAAGTGACTGTCTCTTTTTTATTTTTCATCCATTGTCCTTGGAATACCTTGTATATCTTTTGTGCTCGTTTCCCCCTCCAACTTCAGTATTTTGAGCAATAACACTGTTTTGGAGCCGTAATAGCCATAATGAAGTCAGATACACGTTTCCTTTTGTATAAAAATGGAAATTTAGCCATGATTTGTACTTTTCTCTGTGACATTAGCCATCACATACTCCGTTTCTTTCTCTTGGTCTGTCTCTCACCCCTTCCCTTCAGTTTTGTACAGACAGAGTGTTACTCTTTATGGGAGTGTCAGAATGAGGGGTTCTGGGACATTTTCTTGGGTTTGTTTTGTGCTCAGTGGAGACTGAATCTGTGTAATGAAACATCTAGGATGATGGGGGTGGGCAGCAATGGCAACATAGGTTGCCTGGTCTGATGAGACAAAAGCATTTTCCAGCACTTTACACACACACACACACACACACACACACACACACACACTACAGAGGTTTTTTGAATCTCCAACCGTTCTTCAACTTTGCAGTAATCACATGAGGCAGCTGCTAGGGACTTCTACTAAATTCTGTATCTGAATAGCCACAATGCCAAGTATTTCCTCCATGAGCTCCATTACGATGCATTTTCCACAATTCTACTTTTCATAGAACTGAATTATAATGATTATGTACATACGGACAGTGGGAAGGTTCATTTTATTTCACATTTGAGCTGTTCTAAATATTTACTTGTCATTGTCTAGTCACCTCAGACTGTTTATGTGCAATTGTGGAAGAATGTTGAATGAAAAATTTGTCAACATACATTTCCAAAAAAATAGCATTTTTAAAGACATAAACAGTTTGTGCTCCCAACGTTATGATGAAAACATTTGTCTAAAGGCATTTAAAACATTTAGACCATTTAGCCTCATCAAACGCCTTTCATGAACAAGAATGTGGATAAAGACTTTGTGAGGAACATTGGTGTCTGCATTAGTCAGTGTGTGTGTGTGTGTGTGTACACAATGTGTAATATGGATGCTGCAACTGAATGGAGTCGTGTGAGTGGACAGATTTTCTTTCATTCTAATCAATTATTCAAGAATTTGATCTAAAGATAGTGCTTAGAGATCTCAGTATGTGCTTAGAAAGGCTCAGATGTGGAAAGGTGAACTTCCCTTATAACAGATGTGTGGCTAAATACAGTCATATCAAGTGTAGTGCAAAAGTTTGTGCACTCATGTTCAAGTGTTAGTTTTGCTATTTTTCCCCTGAACAGTAATATAATGTTTACAGGCAGCCTCTTTAGCGACCAGTTACTGTTTATTTACCAAGTGTAACATAAGGATCCACAAAATGTTTAAAATTTGTTCCCTGTAGAGAATATTAACTTATTTGCAATAGCAAAAAAATGGCAAAACAAATCATTTGAACCAAAATTTTGCACAAGATTCCACATATATTTCAAGATATATTTGGGAAAGCAAGCCTCTTAAATGTGTTATCTGATATTTCTCATTATAAGATTGTAAGAATACGGTAATATTCAACCTACTGTACTTGTAGACGTTTAGTTATATTAAGACGTCTCATCCCAAGGTCTTAGCTATGAAGTGAACGTTGGGAGGAGCCATATCTACCAACATTCGCATAAGAATATGCTAGTGAGTACAGTTGTTAACTTTCCAGGTAACTTAGCTATGCTAGCTAACTTTAGTGATATTTTAATAATTAGCACTTGTGAATTAGCCTGTTTTCCCCAAAATGTTTGTTCCCAGTTCTTACAGTTACTGACAGCCTTTAGCAAATGACATTAACTTTTTGTGGCAGTCAGAGACATGTGGTTCAGTGTTACAGTAATAAGCGTCCCTGCAGCAACTGATGATAGCATTGATGGTCCCTAACATTACACAAAGCTAGCAAATGGAGTACTTTTATTTAGGTTTTTATACCAGAGTATTAGGAAGGATCCGTATATTTTGATTATGGCCTGTAACTCTAACTCTTACAGCAGAGGCTGATTTTGGTTTATTATTAAGGTTTAATGCTTAAAGGAAGTAAAATGATCTGCCAATGCAGTAAGTTAATTTGACACAATCCTGTTAAGTAAAATGATTAGAAATAAGATGAATAATACTGCAATACTCTTATGTTTTCTTAATGAGAAATATGAGATTTATTCTCTACGTTTAAGATTCATTTTCCAAATATATCATTGTTTTTCCCGGCATGTGCAAAAAGCACATCACAAACATGAGCACATGGTCAAGAAGCACAAATTCATATGTCCAGCCTCCCATATACATGCTTATGTAATAATGTCATCAGGATTTTGTGCGTGAGGGTGTGAGCCCATATCTATGTCTGTCTGTTTGTATGAGAACTGTGCTGTTTAAAAAATTTTATCTGTGAATTGCCACATCAAACAAATCATTTTTAAAATGTGATGGTCAAGTGAAAAGATGACCAGTATTTTTTTTTTTTGAAAGGGACATGGCCAGTATTCATGGATGGAAACCCATTTGATATTTGTTCATTGTGCTGTTGTCATTGAGTCTAATAAGAACAGTAAAAGGTGATAAAAGGTGAACATATTTTGAACAGTTTTTCACCCTTGCTTGTCTTTTTGTTGATTTGGTTGTTACTCTGTGCAGAGTGAGAGTGAGAATATGAATGAAAGAGAGGGAGGTGGGGAACAAATAAACCAATTAGATCTTCCACTACGGCATGTGCCTGTTGTTTCTGGGGCTTGTGGGAGATGATTATTGGCAAGGTTTAGACAGCTCATCATAACACCATGCTCCTTAATGACAGAGGTGTCAAAACAGCTTTGAAGCCTGAGGTCTAACTGACCCTGTAAATCACCGTCACTCACACTTCACACCAGCCCATAATATTCCCTTTCTTCCACAAGAGCCAGACATTTATCTTGCTTTTTTTTTATAGAATTATTTTTTGCAGCTAATTGTTTATTAAAGATTCACAAACAGATTTACCACATTGAAATCAGACTGTTTATTATGTTTCCAAAGTGTTCAACTATACACAATATTTAAGAATAATGTGGAAGTAAAGGAAATAGACTAATGGTCATTAGTACATATTTCATGATAAAGTATTCTGAGCATATTCTGCAGTCTCAAATAATTTTTCGTCCACATTGTGCAATTTCCATTTGTGTGTAAAAGTCATTTTTAGCCAGTTCATAATAATACAATGATAACCTTAATATACTGTAGTACAGTATAAGGGTAGTATAAACTCTATATACATACCAAGTATTTTACACGGCTCAGATTTTAAAAAGTAACATTTTCAGATAAATACATCAACAAGCAACTCTGCTGTGAAGTTTGAATTTGGCAAAAAAAAATCTGAATTTGAATGTTATTTTTAATTCAGGCCATTAACACTTGAATTTTTAACTGAGCTTAACATAAAATAGATTTTCTAAAAGGCAATCAGTTTTTCTATTTCTCTTTAAAGATAAACTCATTGGCCACTTCATTCGATACACACACCTTGTATTTACACTTGTCCATTTTATCAGCTGACGTGGTGGTGGTGTGTTAGTGTGTTGTGCTGTTATGAGTGGACGTCATGTGAACGTTGGTTTTTGGGCAAAATTTGGTCGGCCGGTCATGGCCTTTACTTGATGTCACTGCTCTTTCACATTTATCTGATGTATTTCCTCCTGTTTTATCACACACACACAACCAAAATACGAATTTAGGGTGATAGCAGTACAGAACTACCACAGTGACTCGTCACTATTCAAAAGTCAAGGTGGACTCCTTTTGAAAAACGGCTGACAAAACTAACGGACAACACTAACATACGTTGGATAGAAACAACTGACACAGTTGAACTAGTAAGTATGAACTAATAATTTATTCGGGGAAAAAACTGAATTGTGTTAGTCAAGCTAATCATTTACAGGGGTGAGCTAAGTGTCCGTTAGTAGCTAATGCTCGGGCCAAATTATCTTGTCAGTGTTAGCCTTGCTAGCGTGTTGTAGTGGAGCAGCTGAGTTAAACTGTATTCCTGGGGCTCAAGCTGGGTTTGTAATGTGAATTGGTCAGTTTGAAGGGGGTGCAGACAGGCGGTACGTGTTGTTTTTTGTAGGGTAACATTAATCTGAAGCCGTTTCCATTAGCAATTCTCAAGCCAAATTAACGTGTTAGTGTAACCTCTGCGTTGTGTGGTGATTTAATAAAGCGACGCAACACCATGCTGGGTTCAAGCTTTTAATGCTGTTTGAGAGCCTGTTCAAATGCATACAGAGAGGACCAGCAGACTAGTGAGAGCCGGCTCTTTATGCTTGACTCCCAAAGAAGAGCCGGCTTTCGGCTCCCAAACTGCTCTTTGCTTATCATTTGTAGCCTCATGTTTAAATTTAAATAAGCAATAATAAATGGTTTTTGTGCTGAGAAACCCTTTTGCCTTCAGTCCTTTTATGATTAACTTTATAATTGCTTCATTTTGTGCATTAGTTCTGTTAAAAAACTTTTTTTTATATATATATATTTTTTTTACCCCTTCCCAATGTAGTAGTAGCCAGTTAACCCATCCCCTCCGTTAGACTTCTCCCCATTACTTTACAATGTCCCTGACTCTAGGAGGGTGCAGGCAAGCACAAGCCTCCTACGTTGCTTGTGATGCAGCCACCACTTCTTTTTCGAACCACCGCTGATACACTAACGCGCTCGGAGGAAGGCACACAGGGTCCCCAGCTCCGATTGGACCAATCAGTAGACGCCTGAGCCAGCGAACATTGCAAAGTGAAAGTGATGAGAGTGAGAGCGCCATCTATTCGAACTCGCAATCCTCAGGTCATACTGGTAGCGTCTTTACCCGCTGAGCCACTCGGGGCCTTATTTAACACAGGAAAAACAAACACACACTGCAGACAAATCTACAATATCAACAGCAGAACCGAACTCTTAATGTTGAAACACCACATAAACCTTTAGTGCAGATTGGCATTCAAGAAAATCAGACGCCTCAGTTTGGATGGGCTGATGCCATTCCTTCTGTCTGTTCTGCCCCTTTCCTCAGGTTTGTTAGCAGAGCTAATGAGAAATTGGGAGCCGGCTCTTTTGCGAACGACACATCACTACAGCAGACAGTTAATAAACGTGCTTCTCCATTCTGGCAGCAAACCCCTATATCTGTTTCAAAACCGGACTGAACCGGATTTAACTACAACATATTAACACTTGGCGTGTAATTACTACAGTACAAACTCATTTGCAGTCACAAACAGCTCACTTACTTTATAAAACCATGGAAATTAAACAAAACATTATAAAACATTTAACAAAATTAAAGACAACATAACATTAATATGCATACCTGTACAGAGGACCAACACACAGTTAATAACGTGCTTCTACGTTCTGGCAGCAATCCTTTACAGTACATATACCAAATAACTAATTAGTTCATAATATTCCATTTTAAATGGTATAGTACAGTTAACTGCAGTTTAGGTCTAGCTAGCTATGGTTAATGTTAGCTATCGTTCTTACTCAGCAAATTTCTAACACAATTAAGAAAATACTGACTAAACAAAGCAAATATATATAGTATTCTCCCCAAGTAAGTATTATTGTATGGAAATACTATAATAAAGCCTTTAACTAATTTATTTAGGAGAAGAGGTCTGAAACCACCGTATATCTCAGTGACAAAACCGGACTGAAACAAATACGGTGGGACGCTGCTTATCCAGCTGATACTCTCTGACCAGTAGATGTCACTATGCACCCACAGAACGCACATTTTGCCGTACTTATCTTTTGGAACTAATTTTGGCGAATTCCAACAGGGATGTTCTTAACCCTTATAAGGTCTTCGGGTCTGTGGGACCCGTGTTCAGTTTTTAGCTTAATAAAAATGATACTAGTATTTTTTTTTCAAACTAAGATTCATTGGCTTTGGCTCATTTTCTGTGAGGAACATAAATCAAAAAACATTTTCAATGACCCCCCCCCTGTATACCCCCCCTTCACATTTATATTACATTCAGGGTCTTCTGGTCCACTGGACCCAGGACTACTGAACGTGTGGGAATCATAAGTCCTATGCACCCTCATTTGCTCTTCCTCCTCTCTGGGCCTGTGTGTGTCTGTGTGTGTGTGTGTGTGTGTGTGTGAGAGAAAGAAAAAGAGAGAGAGAGTAAGGCAGGTGAATGGGCCCTTGGTGTGAGAACCCACAGTGTGCACCCACTGTTCCCACACATTGTTGCAAAATTGGAGCACCAAACACTATCTGAACCCACTTTCCCACACATTTCAGCCTCTGTCTTGCGGGAACCAGTCTTGGGGACCAGACACTATAAATAGCTCTGTCAGAGTGTCTCCATACCACAACTGATCAAGCTGGCAAAGCGATTCACTGTTCAGACTGCCTTACAGGTGATACTGGAAGAGACAGGGAGTTTTGATGGTGATGCAGATGAAGAAGTTTCAGAATGTGATGATCACATTTCTGAAAATTCAGGGTCTGATACTGAGGATGGGCATCAGCCAGCTCCGAAGTGTAAAAGAGTCTCAGGACCATCCAGTGAGCAGCAAGCCATAGGACCAGACTGTCAGCAGCTTGCAAATGACAATGTATGGATGTCAAAAAAGAGCAGAATTGAATGGCCTTGCTGCTCAAGAAATGAATCCCCCCCATCCCCAAGTATGAAGTGTGTGGACCCAAGATGGACAGAAAAACACAATATACATGCACCCAATACAAGAAGTACATATGCAGTACACACACAGTGAAGGAAGGAAGGAACGTTACACTTATATAGCGCCTTTCTAGATACCCAAGGACGCTTTACAATCAACACACTCCATTTACACACACTCAACCACACACACCGGTGAGAAGCGGCAGCCAATCACGCACAGCGTACTCTCAACTGGAAGCGACCGTCCACCTGGAGGACTGCATCGAGCACTAGGGGGACCACCCAGGACAGAGTGCCAACCATATCTGGGCAAACATACATACATACATTCATACACACACATCAGGGTAATTTTAGAGTAGCCAATTCACCTGATCTCCATGTTTTTGGACTGTGGGAGGAAACCGGAGACCCCGGAGGAAACGTGGAGAACATGGGAACTCCGCTCAGATGTGGACTCGAACCCAAGACCTCAGCGCTGAGAGGCAAACGTGCTAACCACTAAGCCACCATGAAACTCTGCCCCTTACGTGTGGTATAGTCTGGTATGAAAATGGCTGTGTTCAATGGGGCTAATGTGCTGTTCAGACAGATGTTGTGTAAACTGACCTGAGTAGGATAAATTTATAATGAAAGTCAAATTAATAATACACTATAGTTTTGGAAAAACCTGATTCATTTTTACATTTGTTGATTATTTTCCTTATTTTGTTACATTTTAATTTAAAAAATAAAAAAACCAGTGGCATTTCTATTCATAAATGTGATTTAACAAAGCTAAATGTTTACGTTTAGCATATGTGTTGTTTATATTACTTTCAATTGGGATTAAGTAAACATCTGCTGAGTATTTTAACAAAAAAAAGTTTGATTATGTTGAATTAAAAGCCCCAAAATGCAACGGGTCCACCAGACCCAGGAGGACTCCCTGTGGAACACAAAAACGAAGACCATATAAGGGTTAAAATAAAGGAGTTTTTTTCCTTTTCTGTTACATTAGTGCGAGCTAATATGTTGCACAAACAGACAGGTGCGTGTTTCTTGTGGTCCAATTTTTAAAAGGCACCAGTGGTCCCTCACTCTCTAACCCAAGTTGTCTATTATGGTCGGTGGAGGCTAATCAGCCTCTTCTAACAACTGAAATGAACTGACTGGCAACCTGAAGTTATATCTACCAGGAATTACAAAATTCCAGACCAGAATATGGATTGGGGTTAAATACCAAGAGGTTTTATCATCGGCCATCCCCATGCATCTTGCAAACTTGTGTTGCCCTCTAGTGACTGAGAACAGAACTGCAGATGTGCTGCAGCATGTTGCACAAAGCAGACATATCTGCTGTTTACTTCTCTCTACTTATCCCCCCGCCCCCTCTCAGTGGACATTACATACCAAAAATATGGATGTAACATGACCTTCCGCCCTCTACCCCCAGACATAATAGCATATTTATTATCACAGAGCCAAGGGGTTTACACTGATTCTGAACTACTCCAGTTATTCCTTTCAGCTGCTCCTGTAGGCTTGATGACATGAATCTGGTGAGCTTATTGTATGTAAATAATGGAAAGTTGCTCAGTGTGAGGGACAAAGACTTATTAACAAAGACTACAAAATTTGTACAAAAATACTTACAAAATACTTTGCCTATAGAGCGCATCAGTACAAACTGATATACAAGGGTATGTTTCTTATATATGGTATATTTTGTTACTAACATATACTGTTAATTTACTGTATAGCATATATTTTGGCTAATAGTATATATTGTATGGCATATTATCCCACTAACACACAAAATCATTGTATGTCACAGATACACAGTCATATCCAAACATTCATGACAATGAACAATCCGATCCACAAAGTTTCCAAGATGGTAACCCTTCAGCTGGTACCTTTTAAATATCAGCCAAATTGTGTCTTTTGCACATGACTATTGTTTTGCACTCTGCTACACCTGACTGGTGTGCTCACTTATTTAAACCTGCAGCAAACCCCGTCACATGGCAACTGTGAGCAAATCAGCAGGCATTAATAATCTATGTTTGTGTATATGGATGGTATATTAAGTAATATTGGTATATCACTAATTTACTGTATATAGTATACAGTGCATAGAGTCTCTACCAACACACACTCACAAACACACCTGGAGATGTACTGCCTCCAGGGAACAGCCCCCAATTTTAAGGTCACTGCAGGCATAGTCAAGAATGAAATGAAATACCTGACCCATAAGAAGAGGGATAAAGAGCAAATAATAAAAAAAAAACAGTTCTGTCCCTTCCTCCCAGAAGAAACGTACTGGCAAAGTTCCAGGAAGATTGACTCATTTATGTTACAGCAGGTATGAAGCTGAACATTGAGGCACTGCAGTGAAAATGGATCTTGACCTTAACTAAAACTTGTGGGCTTTAACATTGCCTCTTGGTAAAGGGTAGGACTCTCGAAAATCCCCACGATATGATACAGAATTTATAGAATATATTGTTAGGATTATGTAATATGACATATTGTGATACAACTGTAAAGATTATTAGAACTTTTTTTTGTTCATTTTACACGCATTAGGATAGGAATAGACTTTTCAGCACCATCTTGTGGACAAGTTAAAAATAAATGTTGGTATTAGTCCACATGATTGGGTTCTTATGATATTTTGGTATGTTTATGTAATTTCGTCACAAAAAATGTACATGTTCACTGTATGTGAAAGTACAGGTTTCAACAGCAGTTAAAAAAAGGTTTTGATGAAGTATATACAAATATTTCAGCTTGTAAAGTTCAAAGTTTAACAGAAAAGTTTCCTTTTTATGTGGTCTGTGAATTATGTTCATTTACACTGAAGTGAATTTAGCTTTTTTTAAAAAACAACACATATTTAAATAAACAGCAACTCAGCTTATTGATGAGAGAAAAAGACCTTCAGGCCATTTATAGTTTGAAGGTCTAAATGTAAATACAAAGAGTAAAATAAAAGTGCGTTTTGAGGCTGGTTTTAAAAGTGGTCAATGAAGAGGCCTGTCTTATAAAAACTGGCAGTTCATTCCATAACTTTGGAGCTGCAATCGAAAAGGCTCGATCCCCTCTGAGCTTAAGCCTGGACCTTGGTATCTCCAGGAGCAGCTGATCAGCTGACCGGAGGCACCGTGCGGGCACATGCAGATGGAGGAGCTCAGCGAGGTAAGGCGGGGCAAGTCCATTTAGGGATTTAAAAACAAATAACAGAATCTTAAAACAAACTCTAAAATGCACAGGCAGCCAGTGGAGGGAGGCCAGAATGGGAGTTATGTGCTCCCTCTTACGTGACCCCGTTAGTAGCTGGGCAGCAGCATTCTGCACCAACTGGAGGCGTTTGAGGGAGGACTGACTGACTCCCTGGTTCCAAGTATTTAATAAAAGTGCCCCGTTACAACATTGAGCCACACAGTGCTCCCTGTCATTTACAGCCCCTCAACAACCATGATTGAGTGTGAGTTGTTCACCAACAACTGATGGATGAACTCATGCCGTTTCCTCTATTTGAGGAAGAATTTAGTTTAAGCTTTGTTTAAATATAACATATATTAAACAAATAAAAGCACTCAGTGCACATCTTTTTTTGTAATTTATTTTATAACAATAAGCATAAGAACCTCCACATTTTTCATCATTTTATATAACATTTTGTGCTTATTGCTTCTTAGAGGTAAGATGAGGTGAGTCCTGTGTGACAGTTTTGACACAGATATTGGATGTGAAACCAACACATGGTACACAGATGTACACAGCCTCTGCAGACCTGATCATCTATTATTAGGTGTGTAAATTCTTTAAAGATAAAAACTGTCAGTGAGCATTGATGCAGACTTATCAAACATGGTCCACAGAAGTGCAAGACAGTTGTGGAGAAAATGGCAAATACAGTCATACATTAACAATGTAGAATATCATCAGAGTTCAATTCTGTTCGGAATTTAATTAAAAAATGTAAACCGTCAATAGTTTATATTCATATATGCATAAAATGGCATTTTTCTAGCATTTTCTTTTTTTTTTTGCTTTGTCTAAATGTTGATCAGTATGGCTTATAGCTCATGAAAATCAGAAATGTAGAATCTCAAGACTACTATAATATATATCATTGTGAGTTAGCATAAACTACTATTCAAATTGTTTAAATGTTGTGCATCTATTAAGCTACAACTTCCGCATTTGTAATAGCAAGACACTTCTGAATCCGAGACCTGGGCTAAGGAGAAAAAGAACTGGACTGTTGCTCAGTGGTCCAAGGTCATCTTTTCAGATGAAATCAAATTTGACATTTTATTTGGAAATCAAAGCCCCAGATCCTGGAGGAAGAGTGGAGAGAAACAGAATCCAAGGTGCCTGAAGTCCAGTGTGAAGTTTCTGGAGTTTGTGATGGTTTGGGGTGTCATGTCATCTGCTAGTAGGGCTGCACGATTTAAGTAAAATATCTAATTGCGATTTTTTTCACAGAATATTGCGATTTAAACCCCAAACCAGTTTTAGTGGTTAACATATCTATGATTATATATATATATATATATATATATATATATATATATATATATATATATATATATATATATATATATTATATAAACTTGTTTCTACATAAAAAGGATTCCCAGGGTTCTCAGATTAAGAGTTGTCAGTTTTATTTTTTAATTTCAACACCTATAAAATAAATAAATTCATATTAACTGCAACATGAGTAAAAATCTTAACAGTAAGAGTAAATGTGTGAAACATGAATGAATATCAAGTTACTGCATATTTGACTGGTCAGCAGTGAACAGTAATGCCTCAGTAGAAAAGCTGAAATTAAAATGTATCTGTTTTATCTTAAACTGTGGTCGTTTTCCAGACACTGGGACTAAGCCTAGTCTTAGAGTGAACCACCTTTTGAATGAGATTTCGAGTGCATTTTCTGAAAGAAAAATAAATTCTATGAAAAATGCTAGAATGTAACAAAAAGTAAGAAAAAGTGCCATCAGTGGCGGTTACTTTTATTTCTATGAATAAAACATACACACACTAACATACACTATATCCATCCATCTATCATCACACCCACTTAATCCTTAACAGAGTCACGGTTAGACCTCTACCCTCTCACTGGGCGCAGGGCATCACACTATTCAACTAAGCCCAGGACAGGGCGCCGGTCCATCACTGGGTGCACACACACGAAAAATTTAGAGTACCCAAACACACAACTATGAAAGTGTCACACCATGCATTTATATATGGAGAGAACTAAAATACAAAAACAAATATAGATATGTTTGAGTGTGTGTGTGTGTGTGTGTGCGTGAGAAAGAAAGAGAACATGACAGCATGTTCAATATTCTTTAATATCATTAACTTACTGATCGCAAGATTGAGTTTGTGGCCAAAACACTGAAGCCTGGTTTACTCGTTTATGTTTACTCGATAATGTTTGAGGCATTATCTGTGGTTGTGCACACTTGCCCCTCTTCATTTAAACCCGACTTGGCCAACTTGTCTTTTAATCCATTAGCGATATTAAGTGATGGTAAGGTTCAGTTCGGCTCTACCACATATCTGTCGTTGTCGCGTAATACTCCACGTTTCTCAGCTCCGTTTCAACTTTGTCAGTTATCCTGAAACCAAAATGCCCCCATACACACGATGTGCATTTTATCTTTGGTGCCAACTCGTCCGCTGGACTTTGGGCCTCGCTCGCTTGCTCAGGCAAAACGTTCATCTTTTCTCTGACGTCGAGTGCAGTGCTGCTTGTTTTTAGCTTTCTTGCTAAAGATATTAGCTATGCCGGATATGCATGACTATCGGCTTCTGATTGGTCATCAGCAGGCAGTTCACACGTTTTTTGTTGTTTTTTTTCCCTAGTGATACTTGCAGGCTATTGGCTAATTCAAATCGCAGCTCCTGCGATTGGAAAATCGCGTCCATTCAAATCGCGATTTCGATTTAAAAACGATTAATCGTTCAGCCCTATCTGCTAGTTTTGGTCAATTTTATCAAGTCAACAAAGCCATGTTACAGAACATTTTGGAGCACTTCATGCTTCCAACTGCAGACAAGCTTTATGGACATGCTGATTTCCTTTTCCACCCAAATGGGTTGTTGACTGTCAGACTGGCCAGGGTTATATGACATATTGCTTCATAGTTGCGATTTTGTGTGGAATGAATATAAAATATGGCAATTTGGCTTTTTAGAATTAAGTTATGAACAAAAATTTACTTTTGCACAATATTATAATGACTTAAATCTTAAATAAAACAAGTGTTTAGGACCTTTCTCCCAGAAATCCTTTTCATAGTGTATTTAAACCAAATCGTAGAATTGGTTATGAATATTAATATTAAACATTTAAAATTTTAAATGCTGTGTGCTAATGTTGCATATGACAGCTCGGCAAGCAAAGACAATATATAAAGGGTAAAATTAACAGCAGTTTCTTCCTGTTATTTTATTTTTATTTATTTTTCCATAACACCTGTTGAGATATGATGTTGGTGTGTGGGAAACCAACACATGGTACACACATTTACACAGCCTCTGTAGACCTGATTACTATGTGTGTGTTCTTTTTGAATGTTTGAGTTTTCTGAAAATTTTTGTTTTTTCTTTGTCACAGTAATAGAACATACTATTTATTCATGTTTAGTTCAATCATGTCCCTGTTTTCCCCACCCATTGTAGTTTAATATCTGACACAAACAAGGGCATTAACACAACTCCTTTGTTTACACACACTCACTTCCAAATGTTTGCTATGTTACCTTGTCAAAAGGCTGATAATTTTGGGGTAAAAGGCAAAAAACGGAGATAAGGAGCTGGATATAAGGTGGGATAAGTCTGGATAAGTGTTTGGCAGTTGTATGATAGTACTTGGGCCTGTAGTGTTTTGAGTCATTAGAAAAACAGCAGATTGTAACTTTCAGCAATCAATTATGCAGACCTGTGGTGTTGTGTGTGTCATTATAGGCTTGTTCCTGACCCTTATAGAGGGTGACGTGGTATCTAACTTCAGCGATGACTCTGACTGCATAAAGTTCTTCTACAAAAACAATGTACCACAGTTTGGGTCAGAAACACCTGGTGTTGCTCGGCTCTGTCAGCGCTTCCAGAACAGGTATCACTTTGCCACGCTGTACGACACATACAATCGCATTGCTGTCTACTCTGCTTACATCTTTGAGCCCAGCAACGGGGGAGGCAGGGAGACGCGCTGGTTTGTGGAGCCCCAGGTAAGTGTTAAGAGTCTGACAGACAACAGGCTTAATGAGAATGATTAATTTCTTGTTATTTATTAACTCCAGTCCTGGATTTCTCCACAGTTTGGTGATTTTCCTGCCCAAGCACACCTGACATACCTCTTCAGTTAAACACCAGATTTAGTTGGATTTAAGATCTTATGTCTCCATGCTGTTTGTCACAGTTGGTGAATCAAAACTGGGGTGGAGAGATGATGGAAACCTACTTCCTGGACAAGGAGCACCCTAATGTTTACCAGGGAGAGAGGCAGGCTCTGAATGAGGACTACACTAACTCAGGCTTTGATCGTGGCCACCTTAATCCCAACGGACATCACGCAGGTAATCACTGATAACAGTCAAGTGTCAATGTGTGAGTCAAGTGTCTAATACAGTGATTTCCACTGTTGATTAGTGTTCTAGTCCCAGTGTTCACTACTGTGTTCTGTTACTTCTAGTCCCGAGCCGTAATGCCACATTCACCCTGACTAATGTGGTGCCCCAGAACTCAAAACTGAACCAGAACGCCTGGGCTAATCATGAGTCCAAACTGGCAAGTATGTTTGAAGCTCAGTGTAACAAGGCCTACGTGCTGGTAGGTGCCATTCCATCTACAGACAACTGGGTCATCAAGAATAACATCAAACGGGTCAATATCCCAGACTACATGTGGAGTGCCTACTGCTGCACTGATAACAATGGCCTTCCTATTCTGAGAGGTGCAGCGATTGCTCTTAATACTGAACAGAATTTGGTTGAGGAATACACGATGAATGAGTTGGTTAACTTCCTCCAGAAATATTCCAATACACCAGTAGGGCAGCTGTTCCAAAATCACTGTCAGTAATAGTTCATAGCTTTTAAAATGGCAAAACCTGTAAGAATATGAGCAGATCATAGTTTGCCAAGATAATCTTATGAATGTAGTGATGCATGTTGTTTTATGAATGTATGCTGTTCAGATTAAAATGCACTATATTTCAAGATACACATTCATTAATGTATAACCACTGTAATTAGTATGTTTTTAAATAAAACTAGTAAAACTACACAGCTAGTATTTGATCTGTGTGTTTTGTTTGAAAATGATTCATTTTAGAACATTTGTTACTACTAAGAATGTAGAATGTTTGGTAGAAGGTTGAGGTAGGACAATATCACTGCTTTTTAGCTCAGTTTTGGAGTCCCCCAAAAATAGTTGACAGTGAATCTATAAGCTTTAGTACACGGTCATTTTGTGCAAGGCATCTTGGAATGTAAGAATATCATAGGCATGTGCATTGAGCTAGCATTAGCACTATAGCACTCATTTCCGGGGATGTCTCTACATTAGGGTCAGGTGGGGCCTGGCCCAACCAGATGTTACTGTGAAGCAATGTGACAATTTTGTTTAAAATTTTTGTATTTAAATATCATTATCTAACATTGTTGTGTATTTGAGTTATGAAAATGACAGTAGTTCCCAATGCATTTCAAATATTCCTGTATGTGTTGCTTAAGGTCAGTACTTTCAGCAGTCTTCCTTTAGTTACTGGGTAAGGGGCAGGCCCATCATCGTCCATTTATGCAAGTGAGGAGTAGAAAACATGTGCATCATGCTTTCAATAATCAGTCCCAAGCTAGGAGCAGCCAATAAAAAATGAAAGATTTGCATACGCAAGCTTATGTGAATATTGTTTATGGTATCAGTGTTGCTACACAGCTAGCCACTGATAAACATCAGTCATCTGTTGGCTGCTGCTAGTGAGCCAATATAACGAATCACATCAACAATTTAATCGAAGTTAAAAGTTGGATAACACACAGACATCTTACCACAGTAAAAGGTTTATTTCCTTTATTCATGACTGGAATGGATTGTATTTAAGTTCCTTTGGTCACAATAACCAACGTAAAGGTAACGGAATAACACCGGTAAGTCTCCTGACAGGGGATGCCTCTTGCAGCGAGGGTGCCAAATTCAGCTCAACATTGGATTATGCTTTTTGGAATTTCATTGATGAGGTGGAGTTGTGGTTGAATTAATTGAGCAAAGTAGGTTTGTGTCTAGTTTTACTGACGAGTGGGATGCTGCCTACAGAATTTATTGGGCCCCACCTGGCTTTCTATTCTAGAGATGCCACTGCTCATTTCACTAATGTCAAACAAAATGTTTTGCTTTTCAAAGAAGTACTCTAGGTAAAAATTGCTTGCACATATCTCCTAGACTAGTGAACTCAAGAATTAGAACAGAAGAATTCTCTGCTGAAGTATGAAGTGTTGTCATAGTAAATGACCCCAAACTTTTTAGTGGTAGTGCACGTTTTGAATTTAGGGGGAAAAAGACTGTCCCTTATCATATATGTAATTTTGTTAAGTTATTTTTATCCATTACATAAGCTAAGATCCAATTAAAAATACACAAAATATATCAATTGATGAAGATATGAAAACATATTAACAGTTTTATTTTTTTCTTATCTGCAGTTTGTTTGTTTCCTGTTGGCTAAAGTAGCACAGTCAGTGATTTTAGATGAAAAATTTGAATCTATCAATAGAGATTTAATGCCCATGAGGCCTGAAGAATTTTATTAACCAATTCTAAAATGATCACTACATTAAAATAGGTGTGTTTGAGTAGGAATAATGTGGAAAAAAAAATCATTGAAACATTTTCTGTGGTAACACCATCCTGGAGACACTAGAAAACTAAATGGAATTGATCATATAAATGAATTTCAGAACTAGCCCTACACTAAAAATAAAGCTTAAAGCACAGGTGCCCAGTCCTGGTCCTGAAGATTTACTGAAAGTAAAGACCCAAAACACCTGGATTAATATGGGAGTTAAACTCAGCAGGGTGAAAATCTCCAGGACCAGGATTGGAGAGCCCAGCTACAAAGTGACCAGTCACATGATTTGTCAGTAACTTAAGATTCCCTTTCATAGACAAGGCAGTGCAGCTGCATTATTTACATTGGTGCTTGAAAGTTTGAAAGTCACACCAGTATGTTTTGTATACTTTTGCCACTCACAAATGTCATATTGCAGGGGTGGCCAACTCCAGTCCTGGAGAGCCGTATTCCTGCAGTTTTGTGATCTACCTGATAAAATACAACAGATTCAACTCAGCAGGCAATTAGCAGGTTTAATTGTAGTGTCAGAGCACAAAGGTCACCAAACTGTGCTGGACACCGGCTCTCCAGGACCGGAGTTGGCCACCCCTGTCATATTGGATCAT
The DNA here is from genome assembly GCA_036984385.1 of Crenuchus spilurus. Taxonomy (NCBI): domain Eukaryota; kingdom Metazoa; phylum Chordata; class Actinopteri; order Characiformes; family Crenuchidae; genus Crenuchus; species Crenuchus spilurus. The sequence goes on from BRDA01002128.1 coordinate 96,308, forward strand.
TTTCATCAATAAATAAATGACCAGGTATAATATTTTTGTTTCGTGTGTTTAACTGGGTTCGCTATATCTACTTTTAAGACTGAAAATCTGATGATATCATTATGATCACATTTATGCAGAAATATAGAAAAATTCTAAAAAGTTCACAAACTTTCAAGCACCACTGTACATGTTTGAACGTACACAACCATTTGCAATTTAGGACAGTTCTACAGGTTCTCAGATTCTTCAAATAAAACATAACATGATATATAGTCTGTGGAATTCACAGACACACACAAACATTTTAAAAAAGACTTAACATAAGATATAAAGTTTTTCTCCATCAGCCACCAGTGGCAATAGAAACTGTACAGCAGAAACTTTAGGCCCTATGAAATACGGCAAACCAAGAATTAGGCATATCAGTACTGTATCTGTACTTACATTCTACAATATCAGCATTGTCATGCCTAAACCTTGAATCTCTAAAATGGTAACATGATTTTATTACACAGACATTAGCCATGTGTATTGGTGCATTCATCATAAAATGTTCTTTTCACATAATGTGAAGAGCAGCTGGCATTTACAAATGGTGTAAAATATGAAATAAAAAAGAAATGGAGCTTCAAAGCTGGTAATGCTAACTTATCCTTCAACAAAAAAATCAATGAAAACATGTAATTTGATGAGGACTGCCTAAACTTTTGCTTAAGGCTGTACATTGTCAGTCAATAAATGTCAAACTGATGTTTAACCACTGTTTTTTGATGCATTTCTACCGTGTTCGATTAAAAAAGGACAACCCCAACAAATTAAGGATATTTCAACAATACAATTTAAATGATCACAGTTTGTTAAATTAAATTCAAGATAAATGTATGTGTCTTTACAATTTTTGGAGCAATGCTGGGAAATGTATAAAAAAGAAAAATCCAGCCATTTTGGGTGACTTTTTGACCTCAGGCAAAATTGTGGGAAAAGATGTTCATTTACATCATTTTAACTTGTAGTGTTTTAAATGTAGGGGCTGTGGAAGCCTTTTAGACAACCATGGAAGCAGCAGTTCTGATTAGTTTTGGTGCCATTACCATCATAAATCAGGAGAAGTTTTATCCAAGATCAGTTTGTCAAGACCTACTGCTGTCTGAAACAGCTGAACACAGTAGTGAAGTCCAGCTCGGTTTTATAGTTCACAGTAAGTCATACTGTGTCCTAAACCACATCTACTAACCTGTGAGACCTTTAATTAAGCTCTGCGTGTGGTTTGAGCAGGTTGAGAAGCTTTGATGGAAACATTTGGGCTATTTAGGTGAATATTGAGTTCTAGTGTTTGTTAGCAACATTAGCCTTGACTGTTTTTTGCACAATTGTTACTTTAAGAGAACAGACAAGATCACAAAAAGTGGTAAACATCAGGCTACAACATCCATATGAGTAATTCTTTTTGACTGCCAGTGTATAACTTTATTTTAATAAAGGACCCCTGAATAATTGCTTTAATAAGAGTCCTTCTCTATACCTCTCCTCTGAATGCTATTTCTATTACTTATTATCTCTGAAGTCCCTCTTTATTCCATGACTCACCTGAAAAGCTTCTCCTCCTCTCTCTTTCAGTTCCTCTCTATCCTTTACTCTCTCATTAGCTATCTAGAGAGCCACTTCCCTTATTCTTACGACTGAGGGGGAAAGTGGATTTGCTTTGTGGTTGGGTCATTTTGCTAGCCAGGTGGACAAAGGGCTCAATGAGTGTGTGTCTGTCAGTTACTGAAACTTCCCACAGCCGGACCTTCTCCTGACGTGCCCATTGCTGAGCAGACTCACTGTCGACTCTCCTGTTCTCCGCCATGTCCAGCTTATTCCCCAACACCACAATTGTCACCTAGAGTAACAGAGAAAGAGGAACAAAAATGGTAAGGTAGATTATATGGTGTACACACTGATAACACTGTGTCATTTTTTAGCTTGTAGAGCAGAGATACTCATTGCGTGGCTCCCGAGCCACATGCGGCTCGCCGTGCTTTATTGGTGGCTCTCGCGACTGGTTACGAAAGTACGCCAGCACAGCCAAAGTATTTCATTTTGCCTCAATTAAAGTTGGTTCCAAATGGGGGATACTGTGGAACCTGGCAACAAAGGCACTGTTTCCAACAGCAGGCTGCACGAGACAGCAGAGCATAGTTGCCAGGTTCACGGTTTAACACTTATAAAAGAACTAAAAAAAAAAAACTAAAAAAAAAACAACAACATGTGACCATATTATTAATGACTTTAAGATAAATAGCAATACTGATAAATCCCTTATAAACAAAATACTAAGTCGTACACTCGTACACAGTTGTTTTGCCATTCGTTTCAAACGTGTGACAGACATATATTCTGGGCTAGTTTAAGCTTCTAAAGGGCGGGTTTTAGACGGACTTTAGGCTGGATATTTTTGTTGGACCTGGCAACCCTGCAGCAGAGTGGCTACATGGCAGCAGCGATTCTATAAGCTAACTAGAGCAATATATTCAGTGCGCAAAGGTTTAGTCCATAGGTGGGTTGTTTATTTTTTTCCATTATTTGAGTGACTTGGGGTGATATTGTGGCTCTCTCCTTGACTTTGATCTGTCAATATGGCTCTTTTGGAAAAAATAGTGAGGATCACTGTTGTAGAGTGAATATTTTCTTTTTATGTCACACAGTGTCATCTGCTGGCCACTTTAAGACTCATCCTAATGGCTGCAGATGACTTTAATGTAGCATATATTTACATTGTTATTTACGTTAACATAGTTGGTTTAAATTATTTGTATATCAGCATCAGCCATATTTAGCAGTTATCGGCTATCAAATAACAGCAGAACAGAAATCACTCTACTTACAAGGGTTGATGATACATTATGTTTGGTATTTGCAACTTTGTCACTTCCAATTAAACATTGGTGCAAGAGTTTCTGTACTGCTTTAGACCTAAATATCACTATTTTAGGCCTGAAAACCACAATTTTTCATTGTGTTGTAGCAGTTCTGCTTTGGACTTCACATATCTTCTTTCACTGTTGTGTTCACATTCTGAATAAATAAAGCTGTATTTATTCCATTTCCTGCAAAACGTAAAGCATACCTCTTTTTTGTCACGACAGCGGTCAATCTCTTTCTTCAGGGCTTCCATGCGCTTGAAGGACTCCTTGCTGTCAATGCTATAGACCAGGACAAAGCCATCTGCAAAGCTGAAGTAGTGGCGTGGAAACTCCACACCATCACGCAAGCCTCGTGTATCGTAGAAACGCACCTGCTCACGTGTGCCACGGTCTGTCTCCACCGAGCCAATGTAAATGTCTTCTAATGTCTCCATGGGCTCAGAACCTTCCATCAGAAACAGAATTGTGTCGTTGTGTAATAAAAAGGCTTTCGTACTCTGAACCTTTATATTTATATCCTTTTCAAAACACTACACCATGTATTTACATTTAATTTATGTAAGACTGTATAAAATGTAGGTAGAAAGGTAATGGAACAACTTCATTACATTTCACTGTATAAAGATTTGTTAACAAGCACATAATATCAAGCTATTATTGAGCACTTATTGGGGTCATTGTACCAACATTACTAGTGACACATACAATGTAAAATGTATTAATTCAACGGCATAGTTGGGGAAAAAAACTCTGCTCACCAGCAACATGGTTGGCATACAGTAACTGTTCAAGTATGGCAGTCTTTCCAACAGATGCCTGTCCACACACCACCACTTTACAGCTTTTGCCCATGTTCACCTTTTGAGTAGTATTTACACTAACAGAGAGGGAGAAAAGTGGGTTTATGTGAGATATGTTTAGGAGAAAATGTGTTTTATTTGGAATGATGAGGAAATTGTAAACTTTCAGGAAAGAGACAATTCTGTAGAATATGCAATGTTTTGGCTTCAGCTACTTAAAGTAATATCTTTGGTGTCGAAAGTATGGAACTTGACATTTTAAATTTCCAAATTATTTATGTTTTACAGTTAAAAAATGTTGTCCCCAATAGTGACCATTGTGTGCCCTTAGCGAGGTGGGTTGTTGTTTTAATCCAGAAACATAAAAATGGAACAGATAGCAGTTTATCATTTCATTCTTCACTCTGAAAAGGCCAGAATAATAATGACCTGATTCTTCATCACTGACTGGCCAGCAATTTATCCTTACTAAAATGTAACACTGTAAACCTATCAGGATTTTTTTTCTACATTCATGTATGCATGGAATGTCAGAGTAAAAATATATGAAATTATAATCGTCATTATACAACTAATATAAAAGGGTGAGTCGAAAAGAATCTGCACTATGGCTGTAAAATGTTTTATCAATTTTCAGACAAGACAAATTTGTTTTACATAATCTCCCTGTTTTTAAGTACATGTCATCCATCTATCAACAAGCCTATTTCCTCATTAAAACATGTTTTCAGCTGAGCTGTGAGCCACAAATGCAACGCTGTATTCACTTCCTCATCAGACATCAGTATTTTGGCTTCTTTCAGGGAACTAACAGGTGATGGTCTGACAGTGCAAGATCAGGACTGTAGTGAGGATGCTTTAGTGTGTCAACAGTATAGGCAGTTGTGTGCATACATGCATTATCATGCAACAACACAAACACCATTGGATAACAGTCCTCTGTGTTTTGTTTGAATTTTAGAACGGATTAAAATAAACTAGTACAGGAAGCACTGAAAGGAAATTGTGGCAAAAAGAAGTTTTAATATAACTAAGTTGACCATCCCTGGAATTAAATAAACACTGCATACCATTATGCTACTACACACATTCAGAAATCAGATTAAAATAGCGACCATAGAGTAAGTCTAAATACAAATGCAATACACTGACAGTTATATGATTATTAAAGAGTTCTCTTGGCGTAATACCACAGTTTTCAAATTACTATCATGGTATGTGTACAAACCAATAATAATGTCATGGCATTTTATATAGTACTGTCAAACACCATGGTGTACCATGTGCCGTGGTAATACAAGACATCACGTCGTTAGTGTAGTAGAGTTCCTACCACGAAGCAGAATTTAGTTAGCAGGTGCCTGATTAAGGTGCACATTTAAGGTGGAAAGAGAAAACCTAACAAGAAGCTTACAGTTTCAGTGTACTTCTCATGCTCTCTTGTGCACATATCCCTAACCGACAATATTAAAACACAGTACAATCTCTACATTTCTGGATAAAAACCGTAAATCACTTAGAGGAAACTTTTTAAATGTTTTACTACAAAACAACAACCTAAACCTTTGCAAAAAACGGTAAATGCACCCTCCTGTCACTAATACATATAAGGTTAATGTTATTACTCTGGTTCTGACTTATATAAGAGTATATGCAGAATGGAATAGCAACAAAGTGAGTCATATTGTTGGAATATAATGTTAATGAGGCATACAAATAAAATCCGCACACTAAAACTCACCGCTGGGTCTTCCTGTTTACACCCGGGCATATGACCGTGGGCCGGATCAGAGCGAGTGGAGTGACAGAGCGCCCTCTAGTGTCCAGGAGGACGAGTCTCAAGTCAGCTATATACAAGTTCAAATGTGGAATAGTACAAACAGCACAGTACAATACAAAAGACATACGTCAAATACAATAAATACAATTCTCGATTTCAGATCTCGACATAACGGTCCAGAAAATGTCCTTACATAGACATCAAAAATATCATGGCAAAACAAACAAAATAATCTCATATTTAAGTTCTTAGCTCTTAGCATTCTCTCAAGTAGCTTCATGAAGATGATTTTCCAACAGAACTGAAGAAGATACACAAAGACTGAGACTTGAGAACGTTAAAGAAAGAAAATAAAAGTGTAAAATGTATGTAAAATGTCTATACTAGCAGAGATAATTGTGTTAATGAAATCAAAGCACTGTTGTACGTCACTCTGGATAAGAGCGTCTGCCAAATGCTGTATATGTAAATGTAAATGTAAATTTCAGAAATACACAGACCCTGATTATTATTAAACAGACGATTATGGATGTGATGGATATTTCAGAAATATAATTCACATAGACAAGACCATGAACTTGGGAAGGTAAAGTTAAATACATGAAGAAATGGTCTTGGAAAAAAGACAGTTATGTTCATTCATAGGTATATATAGTTTCGGTTTTTACTTTCATTTAAGTAATATATTATCAAAAAATAATGTGCAAAAGTGTGAAATAACTGACCAATAATTGTTTTTCTTTTTTTTTTTATTAACATATACTACAAACAGGGACATCAATATTAAAGATAGAGATGAGATAAATAAATTACATACACATTTGTATTTAATTTAAAGGCTATATAAAACTCTTAATTAAACAATAATCCACAATGACAATATGTTCTATTAGACTTAATTCATAAATCTAACCACAGTCAAAGCTTTTCCCGTTGCTTGGACGTCTGAGAGGCTCAATAAACACGTGAAATTCTGTTTTTATTTTGTCTGTCATGTGTGTGGGAGGGTCTGATGGCTTTCAGTGGGCGGGGCCGCAGAGAATCCGCTGGATGATGTGCTGCGTTCTGTCTCCGCCTCCACACAGTAAAATGGCGACCGTTGATTATGATGCGGCTGAAGGACCAGAGATGGAGCTTAGCGACGATGAGCTGGAAAGGTATTGCACATTTAAAAAATGCGGAGAGTGCTATTATGGTGGTAGACAGATAAACGAGAGCCGCGAAGTTTGTCGTGACGACTGTGTTGTGTCTGAAGCACCGTTAGCCTCCAATAATTGCTGACAGAGCCCTCGAACATTGCGGAGCGAAGACCTCGAAGCTGAAGTCAGCTTCTTATTCATAAGCGCCGTATTTGAATTTCCCCGTTCCACCTTAAATGGTTCAGCAGTTACATTGGGGCTCCGGGTAGGAGCATTCAACTGCTGCACCATTTAAGGTGGAACGGGGGAATTCGAATAAAAAGCGAAGTCGGGGTGCTGTTGGCCTGCTGAGCCAAGCAACTGTTTGTGTTTTGGGGTCTATATCTAGCAGAGGAATGCTGGGTTTTTGTCCTTCATGTTGTGAACAGTTTGTCATGTCTCTGGGTAATGTTTTGGATGGATTACTATAACCGGCCGGATGGTATCAAGCAACTTGCATATAAATCGCAGTTATCTTAAGTCATTGGCTGATGAGAACAGCCATGAGAGCCAAATATGAACACTGCCTTTGTTGCCCCTCTCAGATCAAAGCAAACATATGCAGTTTTTCACAATCGTGTGGAGACTATCATTAAAATGGCTTTCAAGCAGATGTCATTGTTGTGGTGGTGAGGAGCTCGTAGCTCCTGGCTGGTGCTCGGGAATATTCACCTGACACTGCTGTCCGCATTTTGATAAACTGTTATTAGCCCCCTCAAAGCCTCAGCACGTCTCTAAAAATAGCTGAGCCATGCATAAGTTCTCTGGAACAGTCAGGTCTGGACATTACCTGTCCTCATAGCCTACATTTCATTGTCCTCTCAAACGTTTTAGTTTTGATTCTGAGGTGATTGCTGGCAATCTAAAAGGTAGTGATTTTACTGAGTGTAGTTGTGATTAACTGGTACTTGGATGTAGTACATCTGCAGGTTCATTTTTTCCTCCCGTCCTTGTCACTGGAAGGTTGCCGGTTTGATCCTCTGATCCTCTTGAGCAAGGCACTTAACTCCCAACTGCTCCTCGGGCGCTCTGAATACAGATGCTCACTGGGCAAGTGTGCTCCTTGCTCCCTGTTTTTCACTAGTGTTTGTCCATGTGTGTTTCACTGCACAGATGGGTTAAGTGCAAGTGCAAAGTAGTCACTTTCACTTTTTTCATTTGATTCAGCTAGAGGCTTGATTAATATGCAGTGATGTGACTGAGTTAGAAGCACTACATGAGTAAATCTGGGGAATATTAATCTGCTAAAAATATATATGTATTTTTTAAACTGTTAAGAATTCAATCATTGTCCAAAAAGCCAGACAATTCTGTTAATTATGATTAGTGGCATAGAACAGCTAGCATGATGCAAATAGCACCATGCAAACTAGTGTTAATTCATAGGGCTGCATGATTATAGCAAAAAAAAAAAAAAAAAAACATTATGTTGGTCAGTATAGAGGTGACAATTATTTAACACTTTTTCTTTGACTTTGGAAACAGCAAAAAAATCTTGTACTTTTTGTAACTGTTGATTTATTCGAAGTTTTAATACAATATACCAGGGATACTCATTGCGCGGCTCGCCGTTCTTTATTGGTGGCTCTCGTGATTACGAAAGGCTACGAAAGTACGCCAGCACAGTCAAAGTATTTTAAAAGCATGCTACAGAGACATATACTGTAATGCGCTTTACATTCCAAGCACTTCCCTCTCATTTTGCCTCAATTAAAGTTGGTTCCAAATCGGGGATACTGTGGAACCTGCCAACACAGGCACTGTTTCCAACAGCAGGCTGCACGAAACTCTGCTGTTGCCAGGTTCACGGTTTAACACTTATAAAAGAACTAATAAAACACTCATGTTACCATATTATTAATGACTAAGATAAATAGCAATAATCATAAAAAATCCTTTATAAACAAAATACTAAGTCGTACACTCGTACACAGTTCTTTTGCCATTCGCTTCAAACGTGACAGACATATTTTGGGCTAGTTTAAGCTTCTAAAGGGCGGGTTTTAGAGTGACTTTAGGCTGGATATTTTAGTTCGACCTGGCAACCCTTCAGCAATGCAGCAACCCTGCTACATGGCAGCAGCAATTCTATAAGCTAGAGCAATATATTCAGTTCGCAAAGGTTTAGTCCATAGGTGGGTTGTTTATTTTTTTTTACATTATTTGAGTGACGTGGGGTGATATTGTGGCTCTGTCCTTGACTTTGATCTGTCAATATGGCTCTTTTGAAAAAAATAGTGAGGATCACTGCAATATACCATAAAAACTAAAATGATAACATTAATAATAATAATAGTAATAAAATGTACTAAAATAAAAATGCGTACCTTACCTGAATGCTATACAATACAAAATCCTCTGGAACTTTCTACAGTAGCCTATAGCATTCCCAATGGTGCCCACTTAACGCAAACTATCAGTGCATGTTAAAATGCGACCCACTTCGAGACTGTAACCTTATCCATCAGGAAGTGACCAGAATGCATGACATAACTGTCCTCAGGCTGCAGCAACAGCTGTGTCAAGTTTAGTTAGAGTGTGGATCACTAGCACTTAAAGCAGAATCTGTTAATAGGTGAGAAATGTGATAACCCAGGGAAACACAAGATCTCAACAAATCTTGTTCCTTTGTATACTTCTTGTTCACAGATTATGAACATGCCCCATATATTTCTTTCTTTGTAGTAGCATCATACATAGCTTTGGTTTGGTTGTTGGATTATTAGGCTAATTGGTTTATTTTTTCAGCATTGAAACTGCAAGTTAACACACTTACATGAATGGGTTTGAGACTGCACAGGCCTCACTACTTTGCTTTTTAGCTTCATGTAATTACTGAAGGCTAGTTAGTGGTCATGGGTCCATTCCCAGCTGATGGCATTCCTGCTGCTGCTGTCATTATGTCCTTGTGCAGGGAACTTAACCTCCAATTGCTTTAGAGGGCAGATCACCATGTTCTGTATGTAAATTGACATGGTTTTATGCTAAACATGACAGACTAAAGGTTTTAGTAAACATTTTAATAAGAGTAAGCATAGCATTACTTTGGCTTCATTCTTTTTTAACTTGAATTATTGATGGTGGTATCTGCACCACCCATGCCTTATCAAACTGAATATATTAGCCAGTGCGATTGATTTCCTTTCAGCATTGTTTTGGTCATAGTTCTAAAGTTGTACCCTTCTATAACAATAGAATGTAACAGTTTAAATGGTTCATGAACCTATAGTTTTTGTGTTTTGCTATAGGTCTTGAGAATGTTAACTTTATATTGGAAGGGGGACGAGCATTATTGTAGTGACGTATGTTAATGGAAATAGTTCCTTAACGGAGCACTAGTATTGGATTGGTACTCAATATGGGCAGGGTTCGTACGGGTGCTTGAAATCCTGGAAAATGCTTGAATTTTAACGTTCTGTTTTCCAGGCCTGGAAAGTGCTGGAATTTTGGAGAAAGTGCTTGAAAATGGTTGAAATCCTAACTGCTTTTACTTTACAATAAATAACTATCTGATTAAATAAGTTCACTTAAAGAAAAAATTGCAGAGCGTAAAATAAAAAAGGCTTCGCTCGCGCCTCCAGGTATGGCTGGATATTGTTGTTGGACCTGGCAACCCTGGTCGGTGATAACAGTAACATGACGGGAGGCTGCGTTAGCTAGCCTGCTAGCGTATGTATGCGCACCGCCAATGATCTATATTACTGGATAGGACGCTGCCTATTCGCTAGCATTGAGGCCGGCGCGACGTCGTGGAGCCACCATGTTGTGTGGAAGTGAAGCTTGTAAACAATGGCACAAAGCCAGCACTGCTGCCTTCTCTAAGCTCTAACTTCGCTAATAATTGTCCGATTTTCAAAATTTAAAGCTCTTTAACATTAATCAAAGTATTAAAATGGTTGATGACATGTTAGGCTACTATCGGCTCTCGCATCTGTCGTAGCCGACATTTTCTCTAGGCCTTACTGCTTGCATGACTTCTAATGGCTGGAAAATTGTTAATAATCATCCGATTTTCAAAATGTAAGTTATTTACAAAGAAGACAAAGAATTAAATTGTGTAATGCTGCTATCGCATGGCCATTGACATAAATATAGCCATGTTTTCTTGCCTTGCTGATACTAGCTAGTGACCGATGGCTCTACACAAATTATCATTTTTTTTCACCCTGTCGACTGTCTTAATCCAAAGTAAAGAACACGGAGACCTCATTCATATTAAATGTAGAAATATTCAATGCTTAATTTAAAACTTTTAGCCTGTTAATAATCGCTTCAATCTCGA
>BRDA01002129.1:33033-44684 GCA_036984385.1 Crenuchus spilurus
GTGCACCCCTGGACCTACAACCTTTCTATAATGTAAAGTATTAATTAACCAAAAGCTAAACTAAACAGATATGTTTTCAGCCTAGTCTTAAAGGTCGAGACTGTGACTGAGTCCCGAACATTGTCTGGGAGGTTATGCCAAAGATGAAGGGCCATATAAGAGAAGGCTCTTCCCCCTGCTGATGATCTCTGAATTCTGGGAACTATCAAGAAGCCAGCACCCTGTGATCTAAGTAAACGAGATGGTTCATAATAGGAAATTAGGTCTTGTAAATACTCAGGGGCAAGACCATGTAGGACTTTATACGTCAATAACAGAATTTTATATTCGACCATCTTGAATGCCACTGTTTTAGATCCATCCTTCACATCACCCATACAGAAAAGTGTGAGAATGAATAAAGTTGCATTGGCATGTAGCACACCACTGTTTTTCTGGTGAAGGTTCGATGCGTCACATTTGTAAAACTTGAATTCAGGATGGCCGCCATGCTGGTGACATGATTTAAAAGGCTTCCCCCACAGCTTGTATCTAAAATTGGATCACTGTCTGCAAAACCATTTTATGAGTCTTTACTTTAAGTCACCCTGATTACTACTCTATGTAGTGCTTGGATTTGTGGAAGGCTGTATCTCAAACCAAATACTAATGTTTAAGTTTACCACAAATCAGTGTAGCCTTCACACAAACAACCACTAATGAAAAATAATCAGCCTAATCTAATATTCTGATTTTATATCTGATCTTTTCCATCTCTGTCTAATAGCTAATGTGTGCTGAGAGTTGTGACACTTGGAGTTTGTAGAAAAGTGCTATAGAAATGTCGCTGGATCCTCTGTAAAATGAGATCATTAAAAGGTTGAAAAACTGTAACTGATTTAGCTGTAAGCTGCTAGTGCATCTCCAAAAATTACAATATTCATTTTTCATAACTTTATTTTAAAAAGTAACTGTCAACTATTTTATATTCATCACATATATTTATAGCCTTTTTGTTTTAATGTTGATACTGTTTGAATAATATTTTACTCTATTGTATATTAATTTAGTTCTAATAATTTAATATTCTGATTTTCATGGCTTATAAGCAGTGTTAATTTCATTAACGATAATTATGACAAAAATTGTTGTTTGTTATACTGGATATTTATGCAGATATAGATAATTTCTGGTTTTTAAGAGGCTGTGAAGGGATTGCTGTTAATGTGTGTTTAGTCACGTTGATATCAAATTGTATTCACATACTTCATTTTGTCATGTAAAAGTTAAATAAATGCAAAGTGTTTTAGAAAAAGAAAAATGGGCCAACTTTCTTCCGCAATATCTGATGTCATTGTGTTATTAAATGTAACAAAAATTAAAGACTATTGTTTTATTAAAATAACAGTAAGCAGTCTAAAATAGCTCTAATTTAAAATAGTATAACTAAAAAATACAACTAAAATTAAATATTTTAAACATTTAATTGACTAAAACTAGACTACATTTTTTTCAGTTTTCATCAACAAAAACTAGACTAAAACTAACAATAACTACATGACAAAAATTTTACTAAAACTAATATACTTTTTAGTCAGAAGACTAAGACTAAAACTAAATCAAAATCACCTGTCAAAATTAACACGGCTTATAAGTCATACTGATCAATACTAACATAATAATATAATAGTAATAATAATAATAGTAATTGTAATAATAAAAATTACAATAATAATAATAGTAATACTAATAATAATAATAGTAGGAATAATAATAGTAATAATAATAATAATAATAATAATAATAATAATAATATTAATAATAATAGTAATAATACAAATAGCAATAATGATAATAGTATTATTATTATTATTATTAATAATAATAATAATAATAATAATAACCATTCTGAACGTAATTGACATGTACTATAAAGCTGTTGTTCATTGATTAACCATCTGAAGTCTGTTGACATGACATGGCTTGACATTTTTACAAATCTTTCATTTTTTCTACTTCATGGTTTGACGGCAGTGATGATGGACTGATTTGACTCTACATATTCATTGTTTTGCCCTTGTACTTTATCTTCCTGAGACTTTTCTTGCAGATTGTGTGGTCTTATCTGGTTTTTTGCCCCTTGAGTGTTATAAAACTCAAAGCTCGTCTAGACTTTCAGTTTGAAATATGAGGTTGCCACTTTAATTCTCCTTTTCGCATAATTTGCAAGCTTTGCTCAATGTTTAGTCTTTGCTGCAAATGGACTAACCTTTGAGGTCCTTATGTGATATCCTAGTAAATTAACTTTAAGATATACAGCTGTAGCTTGGCCTAGTTAAGTGGGGTATTATTGAAATGTGTTTATTAGCGTGGCTTTGGGTCCTTAAAAAGACTTAATGTCTTAAATCAAGCTTAAAAAACATTAGATAATGTTAAATTCAGACTGAATGGGTCTTTATAATGACACTGTGAGCATTTTGTTAGTCTGCCATACCAAAGAAGAAGCCCTGAAAGTAAAACTTATGTCCCCCCTTCTACAACTTAGTGTCCCAGGCTTATATGCCCCCAATGTCATCAAATGTAATAGGTGCAAATAAATATTATAAATATTATACATCAAACTGAAGCTTTCCAGTATTCATAATGTGGCTTCTTTTAGCCGTGTCTGTTTTTCATGTTTCATTAGTTTGTCAGGTATTAATAGTACATACAGCCAGATTTATGACGTACTGAAAGTGGCTCACGTAGTATGGTAGTGCTTGATTTGAGACGCAGCCTTTGTCTGCCCTTTTCTTGTGTGGATGCTCCAAAGTTATCTTTCACAAAGTTCATCTCTGAAGTGCTGTGGATGAATTGAATTGGATGCTTACCAAGTATTCTAGAGGACACACACACACACACACACACACACATAACACAAGCACCTCCAAGGTATCGATGATGAAACAGACAGAATTGATTTAGTACCATCCACCAGAACTCTCCATGCTTATAATTAATTATTCACAACAAGTCCACTGTACCTGGCCCCACTCTGCAGCGGCCCTGCAGGAACAGCCAAATTAATTATTATTGTTTGCAGGAATGGCCCTTACCAGACATGGCTCATGCCGCCGGCCTCCAGGAATAGAAATGATTAATTCATCACCAGCTCGTGAAGTCAGCAGTGTCCAGGGAATCATATTCAACAGGATTGTTTTCATGTTAATTAGAGACGTATGCATGCATCAGGAGGTGGTACCCTGGCCTTGTTTGAGGATGATGGGTTGTTTAGGGTTACAGGCACGTATCTGATGTTGTCCTGTAATCAAACTCTTTGTGTTTATATGTAAAAGTTGTTTGTAGATATAACTAATGATTAAAATGGGAGAGCTTCTTGATTTTACATAAACAGGAAAAGCTGATGTTGAACACTGTTTGTTTAAGCCTTTTAGGCCTGTGTGTGTCTGCATGTTCTAGTTGCTCTGTCTGTTATTCCATTATTATAGATTTTCATTTGTTATTATTATTTGTCCTAGTCTCAAATATAATCAGTAACCCAGTGCATTTATTAATGAGAAGACTATTATAGAAACACTATCATAGGCAACTATAATGGTTACAAAGTAGTGGTGACCCCTTCTCTTTTGGCTAGCACCAGTCATCAGCTGATATTGCTTGCAGCTGTGACTGGCTTATTAAATGGCTTTGCTTTGTGTGCCTGGAGTTTGGCCTGTTTTGTCCTCTGAGGTCATACTTTCCTTACTTTTCTTTTGTGTGTGTGTGTGTGTGTGTTTGATGGTTGTAAGGGGTCTGCCTATGAAGCCATACTTCCCAGCAGGTTTTTCTGTAATTCTGGCCATATAGATGGTGGGCAGCCAGATAGCTTTTGGCGTTGTTGAGTGACATGCATGTTTTATGAGAGACACCCATGGTGGCGTTGCGTCTGTTAGAAGATGGACCCTCATTTTTCGGGGGCACTCGAACTGTATGTGTTTGGCAAAGTTCACGTGGCTCAGAAAACTTTCCCCTCTGTTTTAGTTATATAGTTTATTATCACAGTCTCCACGGTCTCAGTGGTACAGCAGGCAGATCAGCAAGGCACCAGGCTTTTCATGGTTCAAATCCCAGCTGTGGCAAATTTTACTAGTTACCAGAGGGATTTTGACTTGATGGCGATGCTCTCCTCACCCACAATTAATAAGACATTATATTATTGAACCATATCTTTGATCTCACCCCTAAATCTCTGTTGCCTGACTTATGATGGTATTGTCTGGTTTCACCACAAGATTAGGGTGATGATGAACGAGTTGACTTTATAGATGCATCGTGTTGCCCTTGTATTTTATTTTCACGAGACGTTTCTTGCAGATTGTCTGGTCTTTATCTAGTTTCTTTGTCGCTGGGGTGTTGTAAAACTGGTCTAGACTTTCCATTTGAAATATGCAGTTGCCATTTTGATCCTCTTTTTCACATGATTGACTATTTTTACTTCAGTTTTTATTGTCTGCTGCAGATGACACAATGTTTGGGCTCCTTGTGTGTGATATCCAAGTAAATTAAAATGAACACAGCTGTCAATTGGTGAAAATATATTTACTAGTCTGGTAGTGCATCCTTAAAGAGTCCCACTGTGTAAAATACAGTCTTAAAATCACAGAATTTCTTTAGTCCGTCAGACTGAAGGTGGAGGTGCGTTGTTAAACTAAGGCCTGCTGGCTAGTTAGTTTACTGAAATGCGACAATGCAAGTTTAACAAGAAGTGACTTGAGAATACTGATATGCTGGTTAAAGCTGATGCCTGGAAATGCTTGCAAAGCAAACTGTGATGTCTGTCGAAGGTGTTTCAAACTTGGGACAGTGGGGATCAGGGCGGTGGAATCACCTGCTAGCAGACTACTTATGGTGTGTAATTCCATGCTGTTTGGTGTTAAAAAGATGACTTATGTTCACCTTAAAAATCATTTTGAACAGCATATATACATTACACTGATCTCCTGATCTAAACTCTGCTCAACTGAGCATACAGGTGCACTTTGTAGTTCTAAATGCCCACTGATGGCTGCAGAGAAACTACAGTCTGTAATTGTAGCACTACAAAGTGCACCTGTATGATCAGTGGAGCTGATGAGTGTAGATACAAGGAGGTGGTTTTAATGTTATGGCTGATCAGTGTATAGACCTTACCCCACCTTTAGAAGGATAGAAAGGCAGCTGGGCGACTGAGTTTGATGCATTAGCAAAAGCAAAGTAGTCTATAAATAACAGCGCAGTAATGATTTCACATCTTGAATTATATCTGCATGACTTTGTTGCTGCTAATAATCTAGGGGGCTCCGTCTATTGTACTCACACACTAATCATTTCATGCCATCTGTTTGCTGTGTTAATCTCAGCTGACTGTCTTTTTGTGTTCTTTGTATATCGCAGGATGTGAAGGTGATTATATGAGCACAATCAGGGGTGGTTTTGATTCATCTCCTCTCTCTCCTCTTCAGGACCTTTCCTGGCTCTGATGGAGCGCACACTCATGTGATCGGCCCTGTCCCAATCCGCTTTAAAAGCTCGGTGTCCTTTTTGCCCTTCTACGTTCCGATACATGAATTAACGTGCCCAACTTTATGAGGCGTTTCGTTTAAGACTCCACGTGATGAGTTCACACACATTGATGTGTCTAGTTCTTTTGTCTCGACACCTGGGGAACGGCAGAAAGACGAGTGATTTGGGACAGTGCCAATCATTAAGCTACAGCGCTCGATATTTATTTGACCTTGCTTGGGTGAAAAGGGAAGGCCCTTCTGCTGATTGCAGTGGCTTCGGTGCATGCTAAACAAAGCTGGCGTCTCTCAGTTCCATCATTTCGCTTCTCTCTTCTATGGGATTTGATGGGGTTGGAGGGGGGATGTCGGGATGAAACATTTCTATCTAAATTTTTCTCTTTTTGACCAGACCATTAGCTCAAAGTCACAGCATATCTGGCGCTACAGGAGAACCCCAGAAAAATCCATAACACAAATTCAGTGGCTCAACTTTAAGCCATTTGAATCCTGTTAAGTGTAATCTCCGGCCCCTGGTGGGGTGTAATGGGTTACCCGAAGCTCCGGGTAGATCATATAAAGCCTAGCAGCAGTTGGTGTGACTGATTTTGTCACATATATACAGTCTCTCAAATGTACTGAAACCTCTTCTGCACCTCTATTGTGTTACACGCTTTAAAAACAAACAGCTCCTGAAACATCTGGGGCATCTTCAGACTTACACTAACAGAACCCGCAATAGTGTTCCAGATAACCTTTTTATGACTAAAAGTTTCAGAAATATTGAGCCTTGAGAAATCTTCTCTTTACTTAACCCTTTCAGGCATGAACACGGACAACAATTTATAAGTCATAGTCTTCTGAAAGCCTTGATCTTAACATTATAGTAGCATGACAGCCTTTTTAGTGGGGGCTGGTAAAATGTTCTGCAACTGCAAGTGTGACAAAACACACCGTAAACGAAAATGGATGGATGGATAAGAACAGTACAGTGGTAACCCTACTTAGGAGTTTAATCCGTGCAGGAGTCGAGCTCGTTAGCTGGTTTGCTCGTTAGCTGGATGCATTTTCCCCATAAGAATACATGTAAAACTGATTAATCCGTGTCAGCCGGCCAATATACAGTATACTTTAATATGCTAAATAATGTGTTTATATGGGTTTTTAAAACATAAACGAGATGACGGTGCTCGTGTAGGCTGGCGGCTAAGGAGGACAGGAGGACGGGCGTACGTGTATGGCATGGTTACACTTATCATATGAAAAGTAAAAGTAAAATGTATCTAACTTTCTTGTTCACTACCTTTTGCTGTCTTTGTGTCACTTTCACTAGCACTTTCACTGTTACTGGACAGCGGTCAAAGGTAATGACTGACACTTTCTTCTACAGTAGCATCTAGGGGATGCTACGACCGCAGCGCCCCTAGTGGTTGGCATACTTGAACTAATTTACGCTACTCGTTACTTGGAATTTTATTCATTACCTGGAGCAAAAATATTACGAGATCTCCACTCGTTACCTGGAACACTCGTTAGTAGGAATGCTCATAAGTAGGGTTACCACTGTACACCACTGGAATTTTTTGGAAAGAAAAATTTGCTAATAAATTTGATCAGAGAGAGGAACATTGAATGAGTATGAAAATTGTTGTGGTGTTCAAATACTGAACATCCACTACAGTGGATATCATACGTCCGAGATATTTCTATCAATTATAGATTTTTTTCGTAGCCAGAACAGTACATGTTAAAATAGTGGGCTGTGTTTATACTACAACAACATATTTAACCTCTGTGCTGTCCAAAATGATCTACCACCATATTTGGCATTAGAGAAAACCCTCAAATGATCTTTTTTCAACTTGAAGGTAACACTTTATAATACCTTTCATTAATAAGCCATTAACTAATGATTAACTGTGAACAAATCATTATTTCATGAGAATTTGAACATGAACAAATGTTTATAAATGACAGTTCATGTAGTTACTAATGACCGTGTTCATTTTTCCAAATGTTAACAAATCATTAATAAATCATTTGTTAATGAAACTCTCATGAACTATTGATTTGTTCAGTTATTAATCATTAGTTATTGAGCTATTAATGAAAGTTAATATAAAGTGTTACCACAATGTTTACACCTTTATCCTAATTAATAATAATAATGATAATAATGATAATAATAATAATAATAATAAAAAAATAATAATAATAATAGTAGTAATAATAATAAAAATAAAAATAACAAAAATAAAAATAATTAAAATAATAATAATTATTATTATTAATAATAATAATAATAATAATAATAATAATAATAATAATATCATAGTTTGTAATGAATACTGAATGAAATAGAATGAAAATTCTATTAAGCTGCTTTATTTTAGGGGGTTTAGTGAAGGTGCCCCCTTTAGATCAAGGGGAGTACACAGAATGTTAAGACTGCACATGGGTTAAGTTTACTTATGTCATTGAAATGTATTTTTAAACATATATTTAAATATAATATGTATTTACTATTTGAACACTCCGGTGAGTTGGTTTCCTCCAAGAACCTTTTACTCTATACCCTATACAAAGCAGTTTAAAGAACCCAAAGAACATTTTAAAGAACCTTTCAGACGAAATGTTCCTGGAGACACTATTACAGGTTATGCTGGTGTGACTGAGGATCGCTCTTCCAGGAAACGTTAGTATTTAGAGTGAAGTTAAATACACAGTAATAAATGAGTGGACCTCCACCTTTCTGTAGAGTAGACCTTCTGGTTCTGGACTGTGAGATCAGGTGAACTGATTGACTCATTAGCATCATGGCTACCAGTAACTACAAAATTCTGGACTGGAATAAGGATTCAGGATCCAGATTTGAAGACCAGGCCAGTAGACCAACTCTGTGGTACCAGTCAACGGTTTGGACTCACCAGCTTGCGAAGGGCTTTTCTTACATATTTTAGGCATTAAAGCAGTGAACTAACATTCAGGATTATTCAGTGGCTAAACAGTGTTAAATCAAAACGTTCTCCTGTTTAAGATTCTTCAGAGTAGACACTTTGCCTTGATGCAGCTTTAAACCCTCTTGCAGCTTCATGAAGATGCTTCTCCAGCATGCTTGAAGACTATACAACAGGCTGAGCACTCATTGACTGCTGAGACCTGCTTGTTTGATGGGCACCAAGATAAGCACCAATAGCCCAGAAGTAATGACTTACCAAGTTTGTTTGAGGCCACTTCTTAAAGTCAAGCTGTGAATTTTCAAATCTGAGATGATCAGCCATGACTTGTATTCTGCTCCCATTTGAAACATTTCAGCATTGAGGCAAATTATACACCCATTCATGTCCAAACTGGTTTGACTGGTTTTGTAGAATAAACAGTTGTCATTCTGCTGAACTGCTGATCACTTGTCTCCAGCTCCTCTTTTGGTCACATGAGTTAGTCTCCTTATGTTGATACACAAGAGGCTAATGGAGGGCTAATGGGCAAGTGAAGGAGTGATAATGAGCCGGTGATGGTGGGCTGCTGATGTCGGGGGCTGTTTAAATGTTTATTCTGCTGCAGTGCCAGTGTACTGTGACCTTCATTACAGCATTCTTTCAAAGACATGGCATTACTTTAAAATGTCAGAAATCTACAAATACCATCTAACAGCTATTCTTGCTTAGTCTTCAGCTCCTCTTTCCAGCTCCTCTGGTGCTACTGTGCCGTTACAAACCCCATTTCTAGAAAAGTCGGGACACTTTCTGAAAAAGCAGTAAAAAAAAAGCTGAAATAGTTAATTTACTCAAAGCTTTAACAGACGAGAGCACAAAGAAAACATGTTCAGTGTTTATTTCTCTGACAAGCTTGATTACATTTGTTAATTTAAACATTTAAAAAAATGATGCAACACATTCAGAGACAGAGGCATGTTTACTACTGTCACATCATCTTTTCCTTTCATTCCTCTTTTTAATGGAATTAAAGATGCTCATTGTTGCAGGTTTGTAAATGTTTTTTTTGTTCAAAACTTGAGCTGCTCAGCAGTCTGAGGCCACAGCTGTCTGATTCTGCGCATTTTTATTTGCCAAACATATAAATAGGAGACAGATGGACTACAGACAGGCTAGTCAGGCACACACCCTCTTTGTCCACAAAGCCACACTGTTGTAAGTTGTGCAGAATGAGGTCGGACATTGTCCTGCTGAGTTCCTGGGAAAAGACATCATCTTTACAGCAGCGAATGTGAATGAATGAATGTTACACTTATATAGCGCCTTTCTAGATACTCAAGGACGCTTTACAATACACACATTCCATTTACACACACTCAACCACACACACCGGCGAGAAGCGGCAGCCAGTCGTGCACAGCGTACTCTCAACCGGAAGCGACCGTCCACCTGGAGGACTGCATCCAGCACTAGGGGATCACCCAGGACAGAGTGCCAACCATATCTGGGCAAACATACATACATACATTCATACACACACACACACACACACACACACACACCAGGGTACATTTTTTTTTTATTATTATTTATTTTTTAAAAGAGTAGCCAATTCACCTGATCTCCAAATGTCTCTCCAAAGTACTGATATCAGCCTCCTCATCAGTGGTACCTTATACAGAGGTGGACTGTGATTTTCTGATTAAGTGGTGATGATTTTGCAGAGTACTCCTGGGTCCATGAGTCTGTCCATCATGGTAGCATGTCATTTTCCAAATACCACCTGAGGGCTTAGTAGTCACTCACATTCAGCCTCAGCTTCCTCCCTTAATCTTTACACACACAGATTTCCCCTGACTACCTGAGTCTTTTCATGATATTAAGATCTGTAGATGTTAAAACACTTAAATGTTTTGACATCTTGCATTGAGAAACACTGTCTTTGATCTGACTGACAATTCTGTCACCAAGTATTGCACAAAAAATATAAAGATTAAGCCTTTGGTGGCCCCTTAATACTCAGTCTTGACGACCTCACCTGTTACCATTAAAGCTGTAATAATGGGACCTTCCAGATCAGTGTTATGTACAATATTTAGTCTTATTTTGCTTCTTTCATCTTTTGGGTGTGTTGCAGCATCAATTTCTATATTTATATTTAACACACAGAACTATGTTTGTCACTAAAACACTGAAAGTCATTTCTGTCCTTTTGTCTGTTAAATAAAAGTGAAATAAGCAAATGGCAGGTTTCACTTTTTGTGTCCCAGCTTTTTTAGAAATGGGCTCTGTATCTGCAATGGATTTCTGTGTTCATGTGTGTGCACTTGTGCCCTGATATCTCACTGCTGGTGGCATTTCAAGTTCAAGTGCACCACTAGTGCACAGACTCTCTCCAAATGAACCCTACCTGGTCCATTGATGCTCAAACTATTCTCTGTGTGTGGCTTCATAGCACTTGAAGGCAGGTCCGCTGAAAGATCCCCTGCTGGACGATCAGGGCGACTTCAACCGCATGGTGGTAGCCATGAAGAAGATTGGGCTGGATGATGCAGAGAAGCTGGACCTGTTCAGGGTGGTGGCAGGAGTTCTTCACCTGGGCAACATCGACTTTGAAGAGGCTGGCAGCACCTCAGGTAAAAACCTTTTTGGTAGGATGGATGGATGGACCTGTTGGTAGAAGGTTAAATGTATGGTATGGACAAAAATAGGTTGATGACTAGATAGTTGAATGGATAGTTAGAAGGCTCTGATGGATGGATGGATGGATGGACAGGTAAGTAGAAGGTGAAGTTGATGGTATTAATGAGTAGTTATATGAATGAGTAGGTAGCTGGTTAGATGGATGGACAGGTGCGTTGAAGGCTTGGTAGGTGGTATGGATGGGTAAGTAGATTGGTAGGTAGATTGATGGACAGGTATGTTAAAGGACAGGTAGATGTTTTGGATGAAAAGTAAGACTAAAAATGGCTGACTAGGTAGATAAGTGGATGAATGCAGATTAAGGGGTGAGTCAGTGGTACACAAGGCCGGTTCAAAGCATAGACATTAAAGGCAGCTGCCTAAGGCGTCATCTAGTACTGGAGCATTATTTTAGTGAAACCCATTTGAAGAACAGCTGATTTCATATTTGGTGTCTAAATTCAATCAATCAATCAATCAAATTTTATTTATAAAGCGCTTTTTACAACTGATGTCACAAAGCAGCTTTACAGGG
>BRDA01002129.1:48486-61718 GCA_036984385.1 Crenuchus spilurus
TCTCTCTGTCTCTGTCTCTCTGTCTGTCTCTCTCTCTCTGTCTCTCTGTCTCTCTCTCTCTGTCTCTGTGTCTCTCTCTCTCTCTCTCAAACACACACATGCACAGACACACGCGCACACACACTGAGCAGGTGGAAGTAAGCTCTCTTCTTCCATTAAGCAGCACTGATGCTAATTGCCTTAGTGTCTGTGTGCCACTGATGTGCTAATGTGAGGAATCTTCCCGTTTAAGAGTCTTTGTCCTCTTCAGCTGGAGCCTTCACAAAGACCAGTCAGACACAGTCACTGTAAATCGCTAAAAGCTTCCCTGATCAAGGTTTGCATCAGATTTCGAGATGAATAATTGCATCGAAATGTCATTGAAATCCGTTGTAAACATCAAAGTGTCGCTGAATGGCATTTGTCACTGTGGCTCTGGCTTTTTTGTTGCTGCGGCAGAATTCTGACTCGCTTAAATCATCCTAACGTGTTTACTGACATTTTTGCAAATGCTACGCATGCAGCGATAAGACAGGAAAAGGATAATGAAGCCGACAGTGCTGAAATACACTTACTATTATTAATATATTTAACTTCATGTGAACATTACATGAAAATCAGAAGTCAGCAGAAGACGGTTCTCAGTAGTTTATTTTTGCATAGATTTTTACATAGAAAACCAAAAAATACCAAAAAAGTAAACATTCACAAATTTTACATCTAACATTACGGATGTGTAGAGAGGTCAGTGAGGACAACACTGTCCTGTACTCAGGGGTGACTGGTGGGCTTTGTGTGTGTACTGTTTAATCTCCCTCTCTTGTTCGCTCTCTCTCTCTCTCGCGCGCGCTCTCGCTCTCTCTTGCACTCGCTCTCTCTTGCGCTCTTTTTCTCTCTCTCTCTCTCGCGCTCTCTCTCTCTGTCTCTCTCACGTGCTCTCTCTGTCTCTCTCTCTCTCTCTCACTCTCTGTCTGTCTCTCTCTCTCGCTCTCTCTCTGAGTCTCTGCGTCTCGCTCTCTCGCTTTCTCTTGCTCTCGCTTTCGTTCTTTTTCTCGGTCTCTCTCGCTCCCGAGTCTCTGCGTCTTGCTCTATCTCTCTCTGTCTCTCTCTCTCGCGTGCTCTCTCTGACTCTCTCTCTCTCTCTCTCTCTCTCTCTCTCTCTCTCGCGTGCTCTCTCTGTCTCTCTCTCTCTCTCTCGCTCTCACTCTCTCTCTCGCTCTCTGTCTGTCTCTCTCTCTCTCTGAGTCTCTGCGTCTCGCTCACTCGCTTTCGCTCTCGCTCACTCGCTTTTCGCTCTCGCTTTCTCTCGCTCTCGCTCTTTCTCTCGCTCTCTCTCGCTCTGAGTCTCTGCGTCTTGCTCTCTCTCTCTCTCTCTCTCTCTCTCTCTCTCTCTCTGTGTGTCTCTCTGCGTCTCTCTCTCTGCGTCTCTGCGTCTCTCTCTCCACTTTTCTGCTCTATTATCGTCTCTCCCACGCTGGTCACTGTCTTCTATGTCTTTCCTTTGCTTCTGCTGTCAAGGTTTTATTTCTTCATTTATAGAGGAAAGAGTAATGAAGTGTGTGTGTGTGTGAGAGAGAGAGAGCAAGAGAGAGAGAGATGAATAGATGTTTAGTGTGAGAGACTCTCTCTCATTTGTCAGAGAGACAGCCACTCTGTCACACTCCAGGAGCGAGCGGTGTGTTTCCACACACTCGTTTGTAAACTAACTGTATTAATTTAGCAGGAGCGGGCCGGGTGGCTGAAGGGCAGCAGAGGATTGAGCCTGCCTTAAGCACTCTATTTCTGAGTGTTACGTAAAGGGAAAGCCTGGACTAACTCACGTTGGGCTCTTGGTGTGAGAGTGAGAGTGAGAGAGGTGCAGCTCACAGTACACACACCTTTCAGACTTTTAGGTCAGAAGCAGGGCTGAATAAGTCCTGATACAGTGTCTGAGGATTATGTTCTGTGACTGTATCAGCTTGTTTTTGTGTTGTGTTTAAATCTCTGGTCACTAGATGACAGTACGGTAATCTCCAGCCATTAGACTCTTCCACTCCATCAGAAACAAGTATTATACACAGCACTGGCCGCCCTCCTAAGATTAGAGTACAGCATAGCATCGTATAGATTAATTTCAGTGTACATAACTATTCACTTTGTAATATTACATTAAATTACAGCTTATAAAGCAACAAATAGGTAAAAAGACAAAGAGGGTGAAAACTTGTGCAAGGCAGTGTAGACCATCACGTGACACTACTAAGATCATATTTATGATTGTGTTAAAATACTATTGTTCTGAGTCTATTGTTGGTATAGTCAGTACAAAGGTCCCAGTTGTTTATGTCAGCCGAGCAGAACAAGTCCACTTTAATTTGAATTATTAAACAGTGTGGACCAGCTATTGCAGACTGTGATTAAATCCACAAATGCTGCTGCTTCAGATGCTTCTATGGTAGAAGTGTGAGGTAGGACACCGTCACCACTTTTTTCCATTTTATTGTGTCCCTCAGGTTGTTGAGACTGAGCATATGGGCTTGTTTAGTTTTGATTTGCATCAGTGGCTGGAATAAAAATGCAACAGTCGGCTAGAAAGTTTTCTTATAAAGTAAAAGTGTGTGTTTATATATATTTCTTACTGACCCCAAACTTCTGAGCAGTGCTGTGTACAGAATTATGCATTTTGAAAAAATCTTGTGCTGGTATATTTTTGTCTTTTGTCTGGTTCTTGTTTTTGTGTTTTGACCCTGTGTGATGCATGAGTTAGCTTTCTGATAAAGTGAAATGTGAGGTTATTGTAGCCATACAAGACCAGGCTGAAAGGTTTTTGAATGGGAAGAGACCTTTACACACAAAACTAATGAGCAGAGAAACATTTCAAGAACATATTTGAAATCTCTGATAAATCTCTGATAAGATATGTATTACACAGAATGCTATAATATATTATATTATAATAATAATATGTGGATGTTTCAGAACTAAACAAAAGGCAGGGTGCATCATTGTAGCATATTACTACCAATTACCAGCAGAGTCCGACCTGCGCAGGCAAAGTCAGCGCACACAATGCACACTCCGTAAGTCCCTGTAATGTGTGAAATGTGTAAATGGAAAACCTGCTAAATCCCGAAGATTTCAATGAACTCAACATGGGTTAACCTTCTGGAATCGGCTGTCCCGCCTGCGGAATATTAACAAAATACTGCAAAAACTCTTACATAACTGAGATTTTATTCTAGAAGCAAAACAAAACATACACCAGAAACCTTAAAGGGTCTACTTTTCAAATATATCTCGTTTTGAGTTATTTTTAGATATTTCTGAGAGGAGCTTAAATAAGCAGAGACAGACAGTCAGCCAGACAGCTGCACTTCATTTTCCCGCCAAATGATGTGATCTGTAATTCACAGGATAATGACATGGTAACTCTGGACATTCCATTGGTTGGATTGCCAGCCCTGGAATGTGAGGAATGTGTGCCAAACAAAGACGTCTCACCTGAGTGTTTTATACCTATCTCAGTGTAGGGTTAGTGGCTGAGGAAAACAGAGTGTCACCTCACATTAGTTAAGCTTTAGGCATAAAAGCACATACAATGTCTAAAAGCTGTAATGAGCAGTGTGTAGACAACACCTCTGTTTATTCAGTTCTGAGCTCAAAAGTCTTGACTAGAAATGTTGAGTGTGTTTACACAACATATCAGCACATCACAGTATAAGTTTAGAGCAGATTTAATTAGAATATAGATTTATGACACTCTTACTGTTCTGACACTGTTGTTGCTGAGTTTGTGCTGAACTAAAGCCTGTGTGACACTTTGTAAAAAAATAATTTTACATGTGTGTAATTTATAAAAAATCAGAACATGTCAGACTACATCAGAGTGTCTGAAATACCCTCAGACTCCAGAGGGTTAATTTAAGTGTCAGATGAGATTATGTAACAATTAATTCTGCTTCTATCATTTGCTAGCAACATTAGTTTTGATGTGTGTACACAAAAGAGATGCACACTTATGGTAGTAAAGAAACCTGATCTGCTATATTTGGGGTAAAGGAACATTGTGTAAATAAGATTTGTTTCCTGGACTGTCATGTGAAATCTTTTACATGCTGCCTCTCCTGTTTTTTACATCTACTCATCATCCTCTCCTTCCATCTCTGATTGGCATCTGTAGGTTATAGAGGTGAGTGTAGGAATATGAGTGTATGGATGAGATGCAAAGAAAGGATGTATAGAACCGCTCTCTCTACCTTTTAGCATTCTTCTGTGGATCAAACGTTGAGATAGGAGTTCAATGCCTCTAAAAGCTACTTCAGATATTTCATGAAATTATGAATACAATGTGCTTCAAGTCATTGTAGTTTTGTTCATTCTTATGCTGCCTCCATCGAGTGGCTGCCATGTTTTCCTGATGATGTGACTTCTTTGAGTTTTTGTCTGTGGGGTCAGGTTAAGGCTCTTATTTTAAGTGTTGGGGTCATGACTGAAAAAAGTAATCCATTGCAAATCCAATACTGATTACTTTTCAAAAATGTTATTTTTTTACTTATTACTTATTACTGCGCAAAGTTATATCATTCCTTATTACTTTACTTCTATGTTACCCAAACTAATCTGCATCAAAATGCAGAAGAACTCTATACCAGTGGGTCTTAGTCAAAAGACAAGTGACTCCTCCGCTCTGAAGTCATGTTTGTTTGATTTAAACAAAGGCTAATACTAACTGAACACCCAGAAAGTGGTCTGTGAGCAGCTAAAACTCACAATAAAGTCTCTGAGAATCAAATACAATTTTAAAGTTTGCTTGTTATTTTTCAGCATCTTATTGTAA
Organism: Crenuchus spilurus; assembly: GCA_036984385.1. Lineage (NCBI taxonomy): Eukaryota > Metazoa > Chordata > Actinopteri > Characiformes > Crenuchidae > Crenuchus > Crenuchus spilurus. The sequence continues at coordinate 53,282 of BRDA01002129.1, forward strand.
TTTCCTGTTCCACCTTAAGTACTGCAGCAGTTACATTCAGGAGCCTACATTTAAGGTGGAATTGGACATTTGAAAATACAAATAAGTCGCTAACTCGATTCTAACCTCGACTGATCTGTTTATGTAATGTTGGGACTTACTTTTTTTATCCACAACATTTTTAATATTAGCCTGGTTATAACAGAGTGGAGTTTAGTGTTGAATTGACTACAATACCCAGATACACACAGCAGTACAGAACACTGTCAGGTCAAAATCTGTTACACATGCGTAACAGCATGTATTGGCCGTGTGAGTGTAAATAACACACAAGGACTGACAAAAACAATAGCTGTATGTTGCACATATTGTTCACTTGATGAGAGATTATTAATGTAACACTTTTTATTAGGTCAGTATCGGCGACGTGATTACAGATTACATTAAGTCAATACGTAGTTACTGGAGAAAATTACTGTAACACATTACTTTGTACTAAATTAATAATAATGTAGTTCTCACATTAATAACGATGTTTTCTCTTTCTGGCTCAGGGTTCCACTGAAAGTTGAGCAGGCCAATAACGCTCGGGATGCTCTGGCCAAGGCTGTATACAGTCGCCTCTTTGATCATGTGGTCACCAGAGTCAACCAGTGCTTCCCCTTCGACTCCTCAGCTAATTTCATCGGCGTGCTGGACATTGCCGGCTTCGGTAGGGTGCGAGAGTGTGTGTGCGAGAGTGTGTGTGTGTGCGAGAGTGTGTGTGCGTGCGAGAGTGTGTGTGCGTGCGAGAGTGTGTGTGCGTGCGAGAGTGTGCGTGCGTGCGAGAGTGTGCGTGCGTGCGAGAGTGTGCGTGCGTGCGAGAGTGTGCGTGCGTGCGAGAGTGTGCGTGCGTGCGCGAGTGTGCGTGCGTGCGCGAGTGTGCGTGCGTGCGCGAGTGTGCGTGCGTGCGCGAGTGTGCGTGCGTGCGCGAGTGTGTGTGCGCGCGAGGGAGTTAAATAGGGGTACTTGTATTTATCTCTTTATTACAATTTTAGTTTAGATTAAATCACTGAGTTAAGGTTTGAGTTAGATTTAGGTTATAAGGGTTAGCTTTAGATTAATGTTAGGGTTAGGTTACTCAGGTCACTGTTAGGTTACTGAGATTAAGGGTTAAGTTTAGGTCACTGAGGTTAGGTTTACATTTATTTGCAGTGTTACTCAGCTCTGCAGTATTACATGATTCAGTGGAGTGTCCTCATAAAGATCTAGTGTGTGTGTGTGTGTGTGTGTGTGTGTGTGTCCAAGTCTTCAAATGCTTTTTTGCCTTGAAAATGCTTTATGACTGTGCGTGTGTGGTCATTTTCTGTGGTGGGCTGAAAGTGAAGCAGTGAAATAGTCTCTCAGTGTGACACACTTAGCATTCATGAGCGTCTCTCTGCTTCAAATCACTCACACATCCTCTCTCTCTGTCTCTCTCTCTCTCTCCCACTCTTCCTTTCATTCTCCAACTCTCATCCCTCTTTTATCTTGCTTTTCATCCCCCACCTCACTTTTTTCCCCTCAGAGTATTTTGAGCACAACAGTTTTGAGCAGTTCTGCATCAACTACTGTAATGAGAAGCTCCAGCAGTTCTTCAATGAGCGAATCCTCAAAGAGGTGAGTGGACACCTCAGTGTTTCTCAGACAGATGAATGGATCAGAACACTTCACTTCTTCCATCCTTCCTCCCTTTCTCTGTGTCATGAAGGCTTTTCTATACCTTCTTCCACCTGGGGCCTGGCTGCAGAGTCCCTCGGGCTGTGTGTGCCTCTCACACTTCCCATCCTGAGCTGGTCTGGGATCCGTTTTTAACCTGTTTTCTGATCAGTGTGATTATTTAGTCAGGAAGCAGTTGATACCAGATCAGCTCAAGTGTTCTAATCCTGCCCTAGACATCCCGCATGACTCTGTATAAGTGACAGAAATATGAGTCTCATTTTAAAGTCTTGGGATGTGAGATTGTGCCAGCAGTGATAAAGGCGAGGTGGCCTTTTGCATGAATGACTTCTGTAGCTCATTGAAACGAGCTGATAAAGTATGTAGAATATGTGAGTTCATGCTTTCAGTACATAGAGGAGATATTTTATTAAGAATTAAATGTTTACTTTTGAATGACCTTGAGTCAGTCTTATTACATAATTACAGAATGTACAGTAAGAGCCACAGTAATAACTCTAGACTTGTCGATGCGAGTGTAGTTGTGCTTATCTGTGACTTCAGCTGTCAGGTCTTTATGCAGGAGTTGATATATCCAAAACATGATGAGTCACAGTCCTCAGATATTCAGCATGATTAGCTTTTAGTTGTTGCCAATGCTCATTGAGATTCCTGGACACCATCTTGGACACCACTCTCATGCCCATATCTCATGGCTGTTGGCCATAGGTTTTGCAAATGTATTAACATACACTCTCCATCTGCTTTATAACTGTACATCCACTTACTGGCCACTTTATAAGCCCGAGCTGCTTATCCTCTCTGAAGGTGGATATAAGTTTTTCAGAAAGGGCCGCAGACCAAAAACAGATATAAAGTACAACATTTAACACATTAAATCAGACTTCCTGTATTTTCTCTGTGTGCTCATTGCTCTGCTCAGTAAGACTTGTCTGAAAATGAAGAGTGTGAAGACCAAGGCTAAAGCCTACAGATCAGTCTGATTGTGATGTAATCACATTGTAATCCAGTTGAGATGTAATAAATGAGAAACACTGGTCCTGTAATGCAGAGAGGGTAAAAGAATGATTATTGTATTTTATTATTATTGTATTTTAAATGTGTGATTGTAGTACATTTTTCTGGCACAACATTGCAAATGACTCTAACAGCATGGCATAGTCACACCCATTTCAAAAAGTATTGGTCACAAAATCAGGCATTTCAATCAAAATCATCTCCCAAATCAAAAAGGTCAAAATCAGGAATTTCGCAAAACAATGGGGACAAAATCGGGCATTTCACCGAGCGAAGGGGACAAAATCGGGCATTTCACCGAGCGAAGGGGACAAAATCGGGCATTTCACCGAGCGAAGGGGACAAAATCGGGCAGTTCACCGAGCGAAGGGGACAAAATCGGGCAGTTCACCGAGCGAAGGGGACAAAATTGGGCGTTTCACCGAGCGAAGGGGACAAAATTGGGCGTTTCACCGAGCGAAGGGGACAAAATCGGGCGTTTCACCGAGCGAAGGGGACAAAATCGGGCGTTTCACCGAGCGAAGGGGACAAAATCGGGCGTTTCACCGAGCGAAGGGCTTGAAATCAATCATTGATAAACGGGGCAGATAAAATCAACAATTTCAAAAAGTAATATAAAATTGGCAAGAAAATTGAGCATTTCACAAAGTGATGTGACAAAACTGGGAATTCCATACATTATGCATGTGAAGATGGATGTTTACAAATGACAGCCCATCTTTTGATGCAGTTAGTTTCTTACCACAGGATTGTTGTTGCCTAAATGTTATTTGGGAGGTGGACTATACCCTGCACAGCCGTGACACTAACAATAGTGTTTTTTACTCAGTATTACTTCTAGAGTTGACCACCAGCCATAAATAGCCATTCTCTAGCCTCTCACCAGTGATCAGCCTCTAACACAAACTGAGCAGATGTGCTGCAGTCTGACTGAGCACCAGTAAGGTGGAGCCACCAGTCAGTGAGGGTAGAATGGGATGAATTGCTGTCTGAGGATTTTTGGTTCTGAGAGCCTGGTTTTCCTGGAATGTATGCTGATGTGTGTGAACTGTGTTTGACTTTCAGGAACAAGAACTGTACCAGAAAGAGGGACTGGGAGTGAACGAAGTGAAATATGTTGACAATCAGGACTGCATAGGTCTGTATCTGACTGACACATGCACTGTAGTACTAATGAAGTGTTCTGCTGTATGAATAATGGTGATGAATATGAGTGTGCTGATGGTAAGGCCTGTTTTCTGGGTGCCGTAGAGGAATAAGAATAGATGTCCCCTAAAGCAGAAGTCAGTGTTTCTGCTGTTGGACTCTCATAGAGCAGGTACCTGTGATTTGATTAGATGTTAATTAGCATCATTCAGGTCATAACAAGGCTTTCACAGCTGAAATGTTTGAGGTGTTGCAGTGTGATGTGCTACGTGTAGAGAAGTGTGTGTATAGGGGGCTGAACACTCTGCTGGTTTTGTCAGAGGCTGGACAGCGGTCTGGCCTTTGACCCTGGACTGCATGGTATTATGACTGGAGCCGTGACGGTGGACAGACTGTGCGTCAGAGCCCAAACAAACCTAAACCCACACAGATACACACATGGCCCTGAGGGACAGAGAAATATTACTGTCTGCTCCAGAAGTGAAGAAAACGCTGAAGACGGGCTGAGGAAGAGGAGTGGGAGAAAGGCTGTGATGCAGATGTAGACATTTTAAGAACCTTATTTGACACTTTGAGTTTTCAGCTGAAATGAGTGTTCTGTTCGTCTGTCTGTCCTGTCTTGTCTGGCTGTCCTGTCTGGCTGTCTACACTGTCTGTCTGTCTGTATATAATGCTTGTCTGTCTACCTGTTCTGTCCGTCTCTCTGTCAATTTGTCTACATTGTCTGTCTACACACTGTCTTTTGTCGTTCTGTCAGAAGTTGTCTGTCTGTCTACATTTAGTCTGTTCTGAGTCTATTCGTCTACACTGCATCATCTTACTGTCTAGACTTTCTGACTGTGTTGTGTCTGTCGGTCTAATCTGTCTGTATACACGGTTTGCTTGTCTGTGCTGTCTGTTGTCTGTCTTACATTCTGTCTACACTGTACTCTGTCTGCATGGCTACACTGTCTATTTACACAGGTACTAACATACCTCCATCTCCCTCCTTTTAGCTTTGCTTTGCTGTTGGTCTCTCTCTCTGTGTGTGTGTGTGTGTGTGTGTGTGTGTGTGTGTGTGTGTGTGTGTGTGTGTGTGTGTGTGTGTGTGTGTGTGTGTGTGACTTGTGCCTTCTGTTCTATCGCAATATGAAGACAGTGAGCAGCTGGACCTCTCCAGCTCGTCAGCCCTTCTTCAGTAAAGGAGCTCCTGCAGGCAGACACCCTGTCTCTCTCTCGCTCGCTCTCTCTCTCACACACACACACACACATGCACACACACGGTGCCTTTTGCCTGCTGCCTTTCAGCGCCTGTCCACCTCTCATAACTAACAAACCATTCTGTGCTTTCCAGTATGAGCTGCTGGCCTAATGAACCGCTCCCATTTTCATTCAAGCTTCTTCTGTTGTTCCTGTGTTCCGAAAAGCAAAAACACTGCCAAGGTAGTTTGGCCAGCTGTCAGACAAGTCGTATTTGATCTCTTCAGGAGCAGCTCTGTAGAAAGTTGTGGATGCGAGCTGCATGGTTTGTATCCTAATGTGTTATTATCCTTCAAGAGGTTTATGGCTTGTCTGTTTTGAATAACGGCGCTGCTCTTGACCGCAGACTGAGTGGGCAATTTAATGGATAGGTGATTTAAAAAAAGCAGTCTGTCTACTGGAACATGAAGTGTTTGCTCTTTTGTCAGTTAGGAAGACGGTAACTAACGGCCCCGTTGCAAATGCTGCGCTTATGTTTGAGTTTCTCACCCACAGAGTTTCCTAAAGCCAGCCAGGAAAGAAGGTTCAGTGAAACAAAAGTGCAGCTCGTACACGGAGCTCCCAAAGAGTCCTGAAGTAGAAACGAGGCGTCCAACATAGAAACAGAACTACAGACAGACCGGAGAGAGAAGAATGTCATGAAAAAGTCTTCTGAATTCAGTTGAAAAGATAAACTGTTGTAGTTCATATAAAGTGACTTCAGGCTTGTTTCTGTTCTGATGTTGATCAGTGGGGCTTATAGCTCACGAGTTGTCCAGTCAAGCATAGTAATATTATCAGGGCCAGCGCTCCGCAAACATGGAGGGGGGGGGCACCACTTAAAACTTTGCTGCGCTGACCCAGTACAACAATACGTTATGACCACAAATCCTTTCTTCACACACACATCTGCCTGCTGAACAAAGGCACTGCCTGTGATGGACTTACACACAAAGCGTAGGTGCTTAGGGCACCCACATGCCTAGCACCAGTACTAAATATTATGGTCATGTGATAGTAGTGTTGACACTGTGTGCAGATGTTAAAGTTCTGCTGGAAAAGGAAATCAGCATCTCCATGTTGAGCAGATGGAAGCATGAAGTGCTCTAAAGTCTCTGGTAGATGTTGACTTTGGACTAAACACAGTGGAGCAACAGCAGCAGATGACATGACACCTCAAAGCATCACAGACTGCAGAAACTGCACACTGGACTTCAGACACTTGGATTGTGTGTCTCTCCACTCTTCCTCCAGACTCTAGCAGCTGATTTACTCATGAAACACTAAAGTGACTTTCATCTGAATAATAACTTACTAAAAGGTTACAGGTTCTGTATGTGTGCTTTTCATAAGCCAGACTGACCAGCATTTAACAGAAAAGGCTTGACATGTGTCACTTTGTGTGTGATGAATATAAAACATATGACAGAAGGTTTTTCTGATGGTCGTTCAGTCATTCTGCTCTCTTAGGATTCCTTTGGTTTTAAATGAAAGGTGAACGTGTTAGAAGTGAACTAACACAACAAATCGAGCGCTTGAGGCAGAGATGTCATTTACATAAAGTCCTGCCCCCCCTACATGTCAGCAGTCAGAGGAGACACTTTCAGAGTTAGCTTCTGTAGGAAATGTCATATAAATGAGATGTTCTCTGCCAAATCATTCAGATGTGCTACAGAAAGTACATTTGTACATCACCTTCATCGACACTGTACTTGTGTACATGGAGCTGAGCAAACGGAGAACCCCTGAATCACGTCACCTGCTGTCCTTTGATTGCCGTTTTCTTCTTGTTTGTCCTAAATTCCTGTCTGAGACACGCTTGGCTGTGATTGTGGGGGAAGTGAGTGAACGTCCTCGCTCTGAGCTCTCTTATCGTACTCTTCTAATTTGTCCTGACAGCTGGACCACTACTGAGCGTAGAGCTAACTTTCACGTTCATAATTGGGTCTTACACACTCCGCTGCCCTCAGCTATACATAGAGCAGCGCTCAGATTGAATCCAGCATGAATGGAAAATGCCAGGCTGCTGAGCCTGAGACTCAGACTGTGGAGTGGAGCTTAAAGAAGCTCTTTTCCTGCAGTGTTTGTGTTTCAGTTACATTCCCATTTATTTTGGAGCAGCTTTTACAACAGACATTGTGCTAAAGACATAGAGCAGCTTTACAGAAACTCTGCTGCAGACCACTAGACAGCTGTAGACTCGGGATTAGGGAACAGGCCTTTTCAATCGGAAGCTCACTGGGTTGATCCCCACATCTGAAGTGCCCTGAGCAAGGCACCTAACCCCCAACTGCTCCCTGGGCATCGCTGATAGGGCTGCCCACCGCTCTCAGCGAGTGTTCTCACCGCCCCATAGTGTGTGTATGTATGTTTTGCTGCACAGATGGGTTAAATGTGGAGGTCGGATTCCTCTGTGTGTGCAGGCATGGTGATCACCGAGTGTGCACTTTCACAAATGACTGTTGGGAAGTGTAACAGTGAGCAGAAAGTCCTTGTACAGGCATGAGAAAATCCACTGATCGGACCCAAGACTCAAAATGAAAGAGAAACGGAAGGAACCAAGACTCGACACTTCTGCTGAACCTTCAAGAGTACGAGGAACAACCCCTGAGTGGAACCACAACTCAAAAAGGAGAACCTGAGGGAACCACCTAAGGGAACCAGTACTCAAAAGTAAAAACTCTCCGATGATTTAGAACCATTCAGATAAAGACTTCAAAGAACAAGAAATAACGAGGAGAACCAGTACTCAAAAGTAGAACCTCTCAAAGTTCATGAGAGAGTAGCAGAGAGGAACCGAGACTCTGCAGCAGACTGTGCAGTTTGGATAAAAGTCATTACCCCCTTCTGCTCTGTGCTTAATGCTGAGTTATGAGTACTGGAGTCTGTGTTAATTATGCATGAACTCTTTGGTGATTAATATGAATTGATTGGAGTGTCCTAAACAAACACTTGTGTTGTATGTTTCAGACCTGGTGGAGTCAAAGCTAGTGGGAATCCTGGACATTCTGGATGAAGAGAACCGTCTACCTCAACCCAGCGACCAGCACTTTACTGAGACTGTCCACAACAAACACAAAAACCACTTCCGCTTGACTGTGAGTGCTGCAGAACCAGCAGGAAATAAGTTCCTCTGGCTGGTGTAGTTCATGTAGTTGATGGGGTCGGGTCAAAGCATGGATCAGTCATATACACAGTCCATAAAGTCAAAAGTACCCAGTGTGTCTGTTAAACCAGATGTGTGTGTGTGTATATATATATATATATATATATATATATATATACACACACACACATTCATAGCATGTTTGATATGTACATTTTTGATTGTTCAGTATTGTACTGGAGCTCTAAGGTTAATGTTCAGTAAAATGAAATA
>BRDA01002134.1:14778-28223 GCA_036984385.1 Crenuchus spilurus
TCCACACTTCTTTTTATGTGAACGAGCAGTCACCAGAGCATTTCACTGCCAGGTGTACCATGTATGATTGTGCACATGACGAATAAACTTTGATTTGATTTGATTATATTAACTGAGCAGCCATTTTATCTATACAGAATTAAATACTCGGGAGCAGGAGTACTGGCTGATCTAGTTTCCTCCATATTTACAACCACAATTCTCACTAATGCTGGCTGTAAATATGGAGAAATCTTATCTTGGATCAGACTGCTTGACAAAGACCAGCCTTGCTGATGTCTCAACTTTACCTGTAATGGTATTTACAGATAAATTAAGCTGATGAATGGGCTAATGTTACTTACTTCTACTTTATCTTTGCCACATTAGCTTTGTAAAATTATTTAAATATTGTTTTTCACCAAACAACTCCTTTAAGTAGTACTATAAGCCAAGTACTTATAATGACGTTATAAATTGGCTATAAAGTTAACTCAAAAATATCAAGAAATTAAACATATAATGAGATCATACATAAACATTCCAACACGGAAGACAATGGCGCACATTCCCACCACACCACACCCTTATATTACTATAATAAATATTACTCACTGCATGACCCGTTCATGTTTGTAGAGAAGAAGAGTGTATTGTCTGCCCCCCTGTGACAAAACAGACAGAATGTACTTCAACCAAATGACAATACCGCATTTAATAAAGTTTCAAATTAAATTACTACAATCTATCTACATTGGTGGTGCATTACATTACTTTAAAAGCCGTTTAAAACATTCACACCAATTAGTGTGCACGGCTTATGTTCAGTAAAATGTTAAACAGTAAACAGCTCTGTTCATACTTCTATTACTAATATAATTTCACTTTAAAAGCTAAGCGCTGTCAATATAAAGAGGACCATTTCCCATGAAATGCCTATTGCTTTGCACATTTAATCTTTTTTTGTAAAAGTGTGTATTGGTAAGAACCTGGCAATACAAAAACATATGGTGATAAAGGTTTTACGATTCAATATATTGTGATATGGTAAGTAAGATGATATTGCGATTTTCTGCTAATGCTAACATTATCGGTGTGCCCGGCTTATAGTATTGTTTACATTGCAATGGAAGAGTCAAATGGCTGAAAATAGACTAGACTGCCATCTAGTGGTCAGATAACAGTGTCGTCACCAATCTCATTTCTTATTAATATTACACATGCTGCAACTCATCAGCTAATTAGCAGCTATGTTTTACTAATAACAATGTTTCTGTTTAGAAGCTTCCTCCAGTGGAGTCTGCTAAATGCCTCAAATGTAAATGTTTAACAGGTATCCTAATTAACTACATTTGTTCAGATTCACTTTAGCAACACTGACTGTCTTTGATGGTCATCTTCAGATATCGCACATCACACCCAAGTCTGTTGTATTAGCACTGAAATGCAAGAAGGTCACGTGAGCCTTCAGACACACCCAGGTGTGATATTGCGCTTTTCTGTTCCTGGTATTTGTCACCCAGAGCTGCCTACCTGAGCATGACCCATTTTCCAAGAAACCAGGTGATCTAGCCAAGGTCAGGCCTCACAGTATGAGCAGTTTGCTAAGGAAGCAAGGCTATTCCTATTAAACAGTATCCACATTGAGGTGTACACACACAAACAAAGAGCACCTAATATAAACAGTCCTACTGCAGTCTGCTTGTTTGGCACAGAAGTGAAAGAAAAACTAGACTAGTCAAGCCAGTCTCTGACATAGTTAAAAATTAAACTGCCAACCACATTCCTTTAAAATTTAAACGTTCTTCTTTTCTAACCGCTAGTGTAAGTTATAGTTAAAGAGTATGCCATTCAAAATGGAGACATTTCTTTTAGTGGACAAAGTAATTTCAAGCCACACAACTTCATAAGACTTGACAAAGCTGTGTTGGACACGAAAATGTGGAAAACGACTCAGCAGATGTTATCACCTTGATGCTATGGCAGCCATATTGGAATATTTATTTTGTAATTGAAGTCGATATTAAGTTTTCAACGCAGCCTCTTACCATTTCGCCATACACACAGTCTTATGGACGTTGCTCCATGTCACACCAAAGTTCTCAGAAATCCAGAGGTCATTCTGAAACACCAAGAAGACAAATTCAAGAACAATGGTATGCAAATACATTAAAGGTCTTCTAGAGTATAAACAGAAGTATTTTTATGCAAGGTAGCTATATCAGTTGATCATTTCCTCTTTAGTGTTTACACCTTTGAGACTTTTTATCCATTACGCTGAACACATGTTTGTCAGTGGCAACGGCATTTAGGTAAGCACTTCAGTTGATTCTTTGAGAGGGAATTAGATATGAGTAAAAAAAAATACATACACGCATACAGACATAAATACATGTATGAGCACCTGTTCACCATGCTCTTTCTTTCTCGCTCACCTTGGTGCTGATGGCCGCAAGAACATTGGAGTTTTGAGGACAGTACAAGACCTGCATTCGAGGGTTGAAAGGCAGATCTGAGTAAGTGAAACTGTTTCCGAAATCTCTGGAGAGAAAAAGTCTGGTGCTAGCGCTTCCAGATATATCTCCTGTAAGGATCACCTAGAAGAAAACGCAAGTAAAGAAAAGCACAGCTGTGATAATGAGCAATCATGTGTCATGTCTGGACTACATTTATATGCAGAGTTATGGAGTGACATCACCGTTTTTAATACGAGAGCGCAAAAACGGGGTTAATCCAAGTGCACGGAACACAACAAGACTCAACTTGCAAGAGAAACAAGTAGAAACAGAAGTAAGGTGAGCAGAGAACTAGCAGAAATGAGTAACTAACGGCACATAGAGCTGAGACACAAGAACTGCATCTTTGCAGAACAGCACAGGAGGTCACTCTGCTCACTTGACGATGCTGCGCATGTCTGTCTAAAGAGAATTTCCCAAAAATTATTTTACACTAATATTTATTGAAATCTGAAATTGATGCATTGGTAAAGTAGATATGTGTGTTTTTTAATTCAAAACATGTCTTTTTGTCCATCATTTAGGATGGTTTGGGGATGTTTCACAGGGCTGGAACGGATTAAATCTATTTCAGTTACTTTAAATGGGAGAAATTTGTTTGATATACGAGTTGACTGACTTACAAGCTCCGTTACAGAACAAATTAAATTCGAATCTCAACATACCACTGTATTTCCTGTTGTAATTATGCAGCAAACAGAATCTTCAGAATTGAGCAGAAAAATGAGAAGCACGCAGAGACACGCGAGCATGCGCAAGAGTGAGAAGTGAGCAGAGTGACGACCTGTGCAGCTCTGCAAAGACGTAGTTCTTGTTTCTCAGCTCTACATGCTGTTGTTTGCTCATTTCTCTGCTCACATTCTAGCTGTTTCTGCTCGTTTCTCGTTTGCTCGGCCTTCTTGTGTTCCATGGACTTGGTTTAGACAGTGATCTCACTCCATACAGAGTGCATTTCTGAGCACAGTGGAAATCAGCTTTAACAAGTCAGGTTGTTAACTACACCTGTATGTTTAGTGTCAAGTGTCAAAAGAAATGAATAATTGATGAAAAGTTGATGTTGATTAATATTTCATAGTACAGATCAGTTACTGGATATTACTAAACAACCTCTCACCTTCCCAGAGCTCTCAGGGCCAATGGACATCCCAAAGTCAGTACTGATAAAGGTGTTATTGATGAGCTCTGTGACATCCTCAAATGTCTTCCCATAGTCCTCACTAATTGAGAGAAGAGGCCATGAAAAGAGAGACAATATTAGAAACACATTTTAATTAAATAACAGAAGCACACGTCCAATTTGCTACCATAAGAGATTTGGCAGACTAAATTCAATAGCAGCTCACCTCCTATAAAGTTTGGACTGGCCAAATCTTAATAGGAATACAGGCATCTGAAACGTAGTCAGGGCCAGAAGAACCTGAAAAGAAAGGAGGAACTTTTAAAGTCAAATTTAAAGTCAATTTACACAGTCAAGGGCTACACAAGCCTCTCAGACCTTAGATAATAATGTTTCTGGATCTGAGTGAGCATTGATTAATTCTCATTTATGATCATTTCCACTGTTGAAGAGAACACACCTGATATCAGCATAGAACAAGAAAAAAACTGTAAAGAATTCAACTGTAAAAGTTATTACCGTAAATAACCCAGTGACTTGGTGCCACAGCACTGAAGAAACTACTATTGTAATTGTAAACTGATGAACTTCAAACTAAAGTTTCATCTTGAAACAATATTGTTTATTAGGTTTCCCTGTACACATGACGACTCACGTTAAATATATTAAGAATTAAAAGAATGTTCCACAGAAACAACACTGTAGCTTTCCAGTACTACTAAGCAGAACACATGCAGACAAAATGACAATAGTGCAAGTTACCCATCACAATCATGAAATATTTGCTGACAACTGTCATGTAAATAACTACAATTGACAATTTAAATGTAATTATAAAAATGCAACTTTCACAGTTAAATTTGTAGGTTAGCATCCATTAATCTGTAGCTAAAATTAAGTTCTGGTAGATTAGACACATTGAGTGCAGAGACGCCAGATGAAACCCATGCATACACAGAGAGAACATGGAAAATTCACCCAGATGGGGACTTGAACCCAAAACCTTAATGCTGAGAGGTGAGCATGCTAACCACCAAGCCATTGTGCCACCCCAATCCCAACATATTTATTATAATTACTAGGATATGTCTTTATTACTTAGAAATGGAATTACATAATTAGACCGATTCTTCCTCTCTAAACGGTTTCTCATGTGCGCTCTCATCCCCATTGCTGTCAGTGGGCATCTCTCGTCATGTCTCTCAGGCATGTCTCTCGCGAGTTGGAGGCTTGTTCAGACGAGTCACAGACTATAATGCAGGATGAAGAGCTAAATGTTTCACCAAAGTGCCACAAATCTGTGTTATATTGAATAGCATTTTGCATCATAACACAAATTGCATTGTGTCAAATCACATCGAATTGCAAAACAAGTGAATCATATCTTACTGCACTCATCGTTCATGTGCATGTTTAACATACAGGACCATTGGCCATCATACTAGGGATGCACATCCCTGAACTTTACTATATTCTCAATGTCTACATCTGCAGATTACAGATGTATCCATGGTAAAATGGACAGTAATGTGTTAAATTACATTTTCAAGTTCCACAAAATATTATTTTCTATGCAAGACAGCTGTAAACAATGTTCTCTACAGAGCCATAATTGTGTCTCCTGAACACAGTTAAAGTAATACATGATCACACCCTTATTAAGTAAACTAAAACTGATCCCTTTATTTTAGACAGCTACCAGATGGCATCAGTATTCCACTACATCATACACCATTCCCCATTTCATCTTCATAATATGCTTAGAATCCACTGTATATGATGTATTAGATATATTCACTTATAATTGAAATGGAATAATACTACTCACCCCGGTTCCATCTCCTATCCAGGCCAAAGACACAGATCCGCTAAGATCATCAAACATGTGCTGTAAGTGAGAAATCATTTTTTTAGAAGACGTGCCAATGCCAAGTGTAACAAAGCATATTAGAAATGATTACAACATTTTTTGGACATTTACTACGCATGGACTTGAGTACATGTTTTGTTTTTATTTAAAGCCATCCCAACACCTACAGCCATGTTCAAGGTTTATACAAAGTCTTTTTTTTATTACCGATTTGTGTTCTCCAATATATTCACTGGGCATTTTATAGACGGCTGTATTGCTCAGAGTCCTTGTACCAGATGAGACACTTTGTCATTTAACATTAATCATATTAGGATGTAAATTTCAAGCGTTAATGTAATATACAGGGTAAACATTTAATCTTAATAACAACATTCAGCATATGTGGCTTCCGCAGTTTTACAACACCAATCAGAGCACAGCCAAGTTAAAATACTAAAAGCGTTCACATAGACTAAAATACTTTCACTTTTCCATTCTAAGCTGCATCTGATTCTCTAAAGTCAGCAGCTGAATCCTCTAATCCCATCAAGTGTCTCTGCAGCAGACTCAATTTGATCAAACATTACATAACGAGAATTAGAGTATCAGATGCTGATGCTTGTGTGGTGGATTCTATAACCTAGAAACAAGTTCTTCTGAACTCGGACAAAGACTGTATTAGAGAATTGTAACCATTGTTGCTGATGAATGCTTAATGTAGGTCAGAGATGGATGAGCAGGTTTGGAGACCTGCAGTACAGGTTGGGCGAGAGAAGCCTAGTCACATGAACTCATTGTTGAAAAAGGGAACAATGCAAAACTTCAACTTCAGCTTAATTTGCAGCTCATGCTTCCGGATTTAGATGATGCTGCAAAAAAGCACCGTCAACATGTTCACTGTGGTTTTAGTGATGTCGATAGGGTGTTCTGAGGAAAACTGCATAAAAATAGTAATGTTGGCCTACTGTGCTGCTACAAGTACAATTTACCTCAAATCATACAAGTGGCTCCTCTCTTCTTACAACTTCTCAACTATTCCCCCTAAACTGAAAGTAAGGATGATTCATAAGGTCATAACAATGGATTGTGTTTAAAAACTACCCTTCAAAGAAGAAGCATTGAAAGAAAAAGTAAACACGTGTAGCTAGTAAAAGGCCTGTTGGCAAAAGGGGTAAGAGCTAGAGCTGTGCAAAATGACTAAATTTATTGCTATCATTAAACATTACATCTCACAACGTCATAATTTGTTTTTCAGAGCATATAATGGATATCAGTACTTTAAAATACATGAATATAATTAGTCCTATCTATTTAGACTTAGTGCTGTGTAGCAATGTTGATTACAAATAACTGAATTTATAGTTTTTGTTAATAATAAAATGTTCTAAGTAAGAAATGATAAATATAGTCCACTGTTTAAAAAAAAACACAAACAAAAACACTTCCTGATGAATCGCGATATATTTTGCCATTTAGCCCACACCTACTAAGAGTGAATAAAAACAATGAGAAAGTGAAAGAAAGTGTACAACAGATGTGGGCTCCATGTCAAAGAACTAAAAAGCCTAAAAAGCCAGTTCAATCGCGCATTTGCATTACAGCAGTGATCATGCAAATAACACTTATGATAATAACAATAACACTTTTTTTTTCGTTCCATTACCAAGTCCTACCAAAGGATCCCAATGCAGCTACCAATACATTCAAGAGCTTGGTGGTACTTGTTGAGTGAGAACCACACAATTTTTATGTTAATAAAATATTAAGTATTAAAGAATTATTAACTTATTAAAGTATAATATTAAGTAATAAAGTATTAACTTTTAATCATGTCAGTCTCACTATGTCATCACATTACAGCACTTTGTCTATTTGCATAAAAACTTTGTATGTGTGTAAATGATCACTTTCAAATCAAAACTATATATTTTATAAAATGTACATTTTTAGTCCCACAATGGGGAAATTCAGGGCAGCAAAGGGATAATAGGGGATCCAGTATAAATCAAGAAAGAAATAACCTATACATGACAAAAGGTGAAAAATAATACAAATATATACATATAAAGAATACAACATTAAACATTAATTTAATAATAATATTTACCCATAATTACACATAGGTACATGGACAATTTCACATCCATACCAATTGCACTTGTGTAATATAGCTACTGAATAATATATGAAGGTTGTTGATAATGTATCAAAAAGAAATGTCAGGATCAGAAATATTGATCAGTACCTCCGTTAAAGCAGCAAGAATGCAGTAAAGGACAATTCCTGGTCTCTACTAATATAACCAGGCTACACAAAAAGCTTTTGAATGAAGTTTTACACGGACTCAATGAACATAAGACTGTTTAACTTACAGTGTGAGTGTTGCTGGATAATTTGGCCTCATATTCCTGCAGAGCATTACAGGAGTCTCCTGGCTGGTCGGCGCTTCTTTTTTTAATGTTGTGTCGAGGAGAAAACCTCACTGCATCGTCCAGGTGATTTCTCGCCGATAGTGTAGTCGTATAAAGCGAGCGAGATACACTATAGTCACTAAAATCTAAAGTATAAGCCACTGGAAGTAGCAGAAATAAGCTAAGGTACCACAGACGTCGCATTTTCGTTATTCGTCGTTTTGAGTCTACTAAACGTTCATGAAATGCGTGTCGACTCCTTCCGCCGCTGCCGCTGACGACGTCAACAAAAACAAAGTGGCTGAGCAGCGTTAACTCATCTCGGCTAGCCCAGGGGGGTTTACAGCCTCCTACACGACGTCCGTCGACTAAATATCAGCTACTTTGGACAATTCCTATAACAGAGAGCCCATATAGACACAGTAAAAGAGACCTGGAAACGAATGTCAACAATAATGTAGAATTTGACTTAAAAATCCTCAAACCTCAAGCCGGTTAAGCTAACGAAAATGTTTAAGGATGCAAATATGCACCTTGCAGGAGCGTGTGCTGATTGGCTGAGGAAGCCCGAGGAGCGTTCTGATTGGTTGTTTGTTTTTTTTCGCTGGGGCTTGGTTGAGACGTCTCTTGCGTTCAGGTTTCAATGAATAAGGATGAACGATATCACTTATTTTCCGTTCGATACTCAGTTATTCTCAAACTAATATCGCAGTACCGATACTGTTCAATGTATTTTCTATTTTTTTTACAAATACAACCAGAAAATGTAAACATACAAATGTATGATGGTTATTATTTCTAAATATGTGACCTAACATTACAGAAAAAACTGAACAGTCTCCATTTTCTTTTAGATCCCATATGAATATAACAGTAACACATATGAATGCATTAAAGGCACAGTATGTAGTTTCCAGCGACATCTAGTGGTTTAGTTTCCATATTGCAACCAACTGAACACTTTTTCCACAGCCAGACACGAAGGACTCTCCTAGCTGTAAGATGTCATATATCTTTGATACTCCCGAACGCGATGTCTAATAGCAGCTTTAGAGCTAGTGATATGTCAAGTGGTAAGATTAATTTTAATTAGAAATTTAGGAAATGTAATATGTAAAATTATAGCTACAATGCAGATTAAACATTTTCTGCACTTCAGTAGTGCTATTGTAAACGTTAGCTGTTTTCTGTACAAACACAGTAACAAAGTAAACGCATCAAACTGCTTCACTGTAGACAGATAATGCAGGCAGAATACACATTTTTCTCTAGTCAAGGTAAGCTTGCCATGCTCTGAAGAAGGCACTTCAGCCGAGAAGAGTTCACACGAGCTCATATTACCTAAGCTGGCGAACTAGCGCGCAGCTACGAATCTCCAGTTCCACCTTAAATGCTGCAGTAGCGTCCAGGTCCGATGCGCTACAATGTCCTGACCTGCAGCACAATTTAAGGTGGAATGGGGGGAAAACACTGCGCACACGAATATGAAGCTAAGTTTCATCATGTTTTTTTTTCTTTGACGATTGAAGTTGTGTTTTCTCTTCTTGACGGGCATAAGAATGTTCCGCCATCTTAACAAATTAACTAAAAAACCTTTATTCTTGCTTTCTCCTCCGTGTATTTCTTCTTATTGAGGTATATGTTTATTTCTTCTTCTTCTTCTCCTGTTTTATGTCAGCCAACGGTAAAACAAAGCTACAGCGCCATCGAATTTGAGTGGCCAATTCGTCATTACAACACAAACGGGTTTTGCTAGCCTCGTTTGTCCTTTTCGAACTACTGTAGAAACATGGCGATGCAACATGGCAGCCTCAGTCGTTGTTCGACCCGCGACCAATGTAGATATAAACAGCTTATTCTAAGGTTACATAATCAAACGACTTCTTAGTTTATAATGATTAGATGTGTTTTAATAATTTTTATTAATGATTATATTAAATTCTGCTAAAAGATAACCCAAAATATTACATACTGTGCCTTTAATTATTTCTTTCAAATAAAAAAATAAAACCTTTATTTTAAAATGAAATTGTGATGAATGTTGTTGAAAGTCTTCTGTTTTATGTCAGAAAATGCCAGAAACACAAACATGGTGGAGGCTGGTGTTGGGTTTACAGGGTTTTAAAAAATGTATTTTCGCATGAGGATTGATTTTTTTAAAAGAAACATTAGGATCATAGGTATTGATATTTCAGTATCAACCTGTCCATCCATAGATTTCACAAAATTGGTGTGTATGATTGTGTGATAGGATTATATTTGGGAGTAAGTGCATGTGGTATCCCATATCATATGGACTTGGTTTATACTTAAAGAGATTATTCCTGGAGTTCACATTTTTCTTTCTTCTTTTGAGTTACTGTGGTCAGATAACGTGACACATTTGACTCAAAAGAGAAAATACTTTACATAGAAACACTTTGAAAAGACACAAAGATTAAGTCTGAATAACAATGTAGATCATATACAGTGGTGCTTGAAAGTTTGTGACGCCTTTAGAATGTTCTATATACAGTGCTGATATATTTAATCAGCGTTAAAATAAACTTCTCTTTCCTCACTTGTGTTTGGTGTAATACATTACAAATTCTAATTAAAATAATGCACAATGATCAGGTTTTTTCCTCAGTTTTGCCATGTGATTATAACCAAAATTGTTCATTTATATCAATATTCAATACACCATGAAAAATCACACTTTTCCTTTAATGCATTAACATTGAATCCCATATCACACTGAAAACAGAAGAAATTTAATTTAACAGAAATCTTATTACAGTTTTCAGTTTAGCTCCCACCGAGTAGCCAGATTCCACTGATGATTAGATTGTTTATTTGTGTGTGTGTGTGTTTGTTTGCCTAAGTGTGTTCATGTGATCTGATGGCAGGCTCTGGAGCATGAGATACCTCATGACTGTAAATCATGTGAAAACTGTAAGACCCTGTATATCTCCAACTCTAAATCAGGAGCTGCGGGAGCTAGACATAACTAATCTAGATTTATTGTACCTGAAGTGTTCTTTTAGACGCTGACTCTAGAATAATTTAATTTTGTATTATCACATGAAGATTTAGAAAACTTGGTTGTACTTGTTGGCAAGACAACAAAAATGTTAATTAACAATGCTAACACTAATATCAGGCCATGTAGATGTCCCTTGGTCGCCTGGTCATGCACATGGCCCTTAGTGAATGTTTGCTTGAAATATAATAATTCCTACAGACAATAATCTGTGCACTGTTATTACTTGCAAGTAACAGAGGTCATATTCATGATCTGCAGCAGTAGTTTCTAAAATAGCCCATGCACTCATATAATGAATAGCATTGTCAAATATTGTACTGTTTTACCACTCCTTGCTACCCAAAGCAAGAGTTTAGACAAAAAAAATATGTATTGGCTTCAGTATGACTGTTGGTGACTATACATTCTACTGTTGCCTGCATATTTTCTGCTTCACATTAGACCAGATTAGATTAAATGGATTATTTAGATTATGGATGTTTAATCCATTCAACTGATCAAATAAGCCTATTTATTTTATGTGCTGGTATTTAATTTATGACTAATGACATTTGAAGTAGTGTGTGGATATGAATACAGTCACTGTAATCATGTACTAGATAAATAATTGAGTGATTGGCAGATGTGTTTAGCATCCAAGAGTGTAGACCAACCCCTTGAGATCTGTACTGTAGAGTTGGTGCCCCCTACTGGCAACTTTACTTCATACATTGAGAGAGAGAGAGAGAGAGAGAGAGAGAGAGAGAGAGAGAGAGAGAGACAGAGAGACAGAGAGACAGACAGAGAGACAGACAGACAGACAGACAGACAGAACATTGTAGCAACACTACATCACTGCACTCATCCATATTAAGTCAAATAAGGGAAGAATATTAGAGCAGTATATAATAAAAATAGAAGTTGAAATACATCTATTTACATATTTATATGTGAGATTTACATTGTAAATGTCATGTAAGTCTCTCCTGGCTGGCTAGTTCTGCTTTGGGGGCAGCCATGGCCTAGTGGTAAGGATCTGGTCTTGTGACCAGAAGGTCGCTGGTTCGATCCACAGATAGGACATGACTGAAGTGCTCTTGAGCAAGGCACCTAACCCCCTAACTGCTCCCCGGGCGCCGGTGGATTCTCACAGCCTAGTGTATTCACTAGTGTGTGTGTGTGTTTCACTGCACGAATGGGTTAAATGCAGAGGTCAAATTCCATTGTGTGAAAAATCACATTGGCTAAATTGGTTGATCTTAATCTTAATCTCTATATACATAAGTAAGCAGACACAGTGTAGTTTCGGATCCCTGTAATGACTAAAACCTTACTAGTCATTATAACCTGTGCCTTTTAGGGCACACATGGCATTAAAACCTTATAGACCAGTATAACTACAGAATAACTGCATATAATAAACAAAACAACTTTTCAGAGCAATAATACCAAATTTTTGCATTTTTATCCATTTAAACTACTGATAATTCACAGGATTACTTAGTGCTGTGGGATTTAATTTAATTTAAGATGTGCTTTGTTTTTATTTATTTTAGATGTTTTTTGTGTTTATGTTGTTAAGTTTATAAAAAAAAATTACCCCCAATGCACTGGTAACCAATCGACCCGTCCATTTGTTAGGATTCTCCCTAGCACTTGTAATGTCCCTGATGGTGCAGATTAACACAGGCCTCCTCCAATGCATGTGAAGTCAAGCTCTGCCTCTTTTCCAACTGCTGCCGATACATCACCACCGAGGCAGCCAATTCACTAGGAGGAAAGTGCATAATCTGATGGACTGATGCCTGAGCCAGCCGACATTACTTAGCAGTGCTGGGGAGACAGTGCCATCTTACGGCCAATTTTGGCTCTCACTGGCTCTGGTTGCCGATGGCAAGCAGCATGATCATTATTCTAACTCGCGATCCTCAGATCTTATTGGCATCACC
Organism: Crenuchus spilurus; assembly: GCA_036984385.1. Classification (NCBI taxonomy): domain Eukaryota; kingdom Metazoa; phylum Chordata; class Actinopteri; order Characiformes; family Crenuchidae; genus Crenuchus; species Crenuchus spilurus. Next base: position 27,607 of record BRDA01002134.1, read on the forward strand.
TTAGTCTATTGAGCCACTTGGGGCCCTCATTCAAATATTTTTATCAATATTATTTTCAAAAAGCAGAAAAGGTGTATATTCAATATTAAATTGAACAGAAGACTCAACAACCAATAATGTTACAATTTTATTTCTGTATTTAGTGTTCACCATTTGTCTTTATTATAGCTTCCATTCTTGTTCAGTTTCTCAAATAAATCTGAAAAAACTAATATTCTGAAGATATTGTCACATTTCCTTTTTTAATGTGAAACTAAAAAATTATGCATATTTTAAATTAATATGTTGTGTCACTTTGATAAAATATTAATAAATAACAAAGGGAAATGCAAGTTAACTGGAATTTTTAACATAAATGCCATTTAGAGATTAGGTTACATAACAGCTTTTCACAGCTTTTGTATTACAGGTTTACTCTTTTGAGAGTCATGAATATATTTGTTCACAATAAAATAATTAAGCTGCATAAAAAATAATTTTCTAAAACTTCCTCATGACTCATTAAATGCAGTCATTTCAAAATACAAACCGGATTCCAAAAAAGTTGGGACACTAAACAAATTGTGAATAAAAACTGAATACAGTGATGTGGAGGTGCCAACATCTAATATTTTATT
>BRDA01002135.1:0-15853 GCA_036984385.1 Crenuchus spilurus
TCCTTGAGACCAGGCCTTGCTCCAAGAGTCTCCGCCTCACAGTGCATGCAGATGCACTCACACCTGCCTGCTGCCATTCCTGAGCAAGATCTGCAATGCTGGTAGCCCGATCCTGCAGATGAAACACTTTTAAGAGACGGTCCTGGCGCTTGCTGGTCTTTCTTGGGCGCCCTGGAGCCTTTTTGGCAACAATGGAACCTCTCTCTTTGAAATTCTTGATGACGCGATAGATTGTTTACTGAGGTGCAATCTTTCTAGCTGCGATACTCTTCCCTGTTAGGCAATGAAGTTGAAATGTGTTTTGGGGGATAAAGTTCATTTTCTAGGCAAATATTGACTTTGCAATTAATTGCTGTTAAGCTGATCACTCTTTATAACATTCTGGAGTATATGCAAATTGCCATGATAAAAACTGAAGCAGTAGACTTTGTGGACATTGATGTTTGTGTCATTCTCAAAACTTTTGGCCATGATTGTACACCCTTCCTGCCTCCATAGGAATGAACAGGGTGAGTTTCAGCTAGGTGTTGCTAATCAGATGCCCTTGATTAACTGGTAATCAGCAAGTGTGACCACCTCCATAACAGCAGAGGTTTTGACAGTTTGCTGGTCTAGAGCATTCAGGTGTGTGCCTAGGAGGAAAGCCATCTTAGAAAAGCAATTGCTGCTGCCCATCATTCTGGGAAGGGTGTTAATGCCATTTCGAAACAATCTAAAGTCCATCATTCCACAGTGAGAGAGATTATTCAAAGTGAAAAATATTCAAAACACTTGCCATCTTCCCAGAAGTGGATGTCCCAGCAAATTCACCCCAAGTCAGACTCAGAGCTGCATCTCAGACTCTGCAGGCCTCAGTTAGTATGTTAAAAATTTGTGTTCATGACAGTACAATTAGAAAAAGACTGAAAAAGTATGGCTTGATTGGAAGATTTGCCTTTAGAAAGCCTCTTCTTACTAAAAAGAACATGGCATCATAGATTAAATTGCATTTGAACAAACCACAAGGCTTCAGGAACAATGTATTTTGGACAGATGAGACCAAAATGAAAATGTACAACACCACCTTTGGTGAAGACCAAACACAGCATATCATCACAAACACCTCAAACCAACTGTCAAGCATGGCGGTGGAAGGGTGATGGTTTTGCAGGCACAGGACCTCTGTGTTACTCTAAAATCAAATATCAGGTATATATATGACTGCTAAAGAATGGCTGACATTGGGTCATAGAACAGGACAATGATCCCAAGCACACCAGCAAATCTACAACAGAATGGATGGAAAAGAATTGTGTGAGACTTATAAAGTAAATAAAAAACTGAGTGGCCTCGACTTAGTAAGGCATTGGAAAAAAGAAAAGTTAAGCAATGGCCATAAGGCATTGGAATGAGACAGTTAAGGTGTGGCCACAACTTACTAAGGCATGGGAATGAGATAGTTAAGTTGTGGCCACACCTTAATGATCTCATTCCCATCCCTTAGTAAGTTGTGTCCATGCTTTATCTTTATTTACATACAATGTCACCTTAGGGACTCGGTAAATTTTTTAAAAATATTGTTAAAAAGCATTTAAAAGTTATTTAACCACGCCAAAAATGTGCTTACACATTTGTTTTTGCAGACAAATACAATTTTTATGTATTCATTCACCTATCATTCACCTATTATTTATTAATTAAAAGGAAATGTGTGAGTTTATTAGTTATTTATACTGAGTGAACTTTCCCTAAAATTAAAGTTAAGTTGACGTTTCTCCTCCACAGCTGCACCAGCTCTTCTTCTGAAGCGACTCTCGTCAGACACTGGAGCAAAGACATGGCTGGAAGGCGCCCTCTAGTGGCCTCTAAGCGTAAAGCCAAGCGTTTCAACTCAAAGCGGTCTAAGAGGAGAGACTTCTCATATAGGCTGTACAAAAAATGCCTCAGGATGTACTCCAAGCTTCAAAAACCCAAGGCACCAACAGAAAAACTCCAGGGACATGTCGCTGCAACATCTCAATGACGAACTATAATAAATGAGCAATGAGCAAACAGCAGGCATTAGTGCTCATCTGGTGTGTAATACTGAATACTGCGTATACTGAAAACTATACGAAAGTGCACTATATGAATGTGAATGTATGTAAATATAATTTAAATATATTTCTATGTATATATAAAAACCTCACTGTAAATATTACCAGCATGTGCGTCAGTTATTCAGAATCACTCACAGAGAAAAAATACTACCACTAGGACTTCGGTACGAGACCGTAGTATGGCCACAGCTTTAGGATGTGTTGCCATATTGGTCGGATTCTTTCCAAAATGTGAAGGTTTAGCATGAAATTACTTAAGGCAAACAAGTTTTCATATGTATGAGTTGACCTATTTCTATCATTGTCTATACTTTTATTCTTAATTATTTTTTTCCTTAGGGGTTGTGTGCCCATCATAAAAATGCATTAAACATAAAACTTTGAAGGCATGCAAATAAAAAATATGTTTATAATTACATAATTGTATGATATAAGCAGTTTATTATTAGGTCATGTTAGTTTAGATTAGAACTGCATTTTGTTTTTAACCTCCTATAGCAATCTGGCAACTCCGCAGTTATGCGCATTAAAACTTGATACTTTTAAAATTTTGAAGGCATACAAATAAAAATGTTAATAATGACTGACCTATAGAGTGTAGTATAACAGGCCATGTTGGTTAAACATGTTTAATATTGTTGAAATGCTGAATATCAGCTGTTTGGGCATTTTACATGAGTTTTGGCGGATTTTGAACCGCCTTTTGGCTTAAAACCACTCTAGCAATCTGGCAACCCAGTTATGTGCATTAAAATGATCATATTTTTAAAACTTTGAAGGCATACAAATTAAACATTTTCTAATTACTGAACTATATACTGTTGGATATCAGCAGTTTATTGTTAGGGCATGTTGGTTTAACTTTTATAATACTGTTGAAATACTGAGCATCAGCTGTTTTGGTGTGTACTTGAGGGCATTTTTAAAATTGCGTTAGGTTTAAAACCTCTGTAGCAATCTGGCAACCCTCCAGTTAGGCGCATTAAAAACTTGATACTTTTAAAACTTTGAAGGCATGCAAATAAAAATGTTAATATTTACTGATATATGCAGTGTAGGATATCAGGTCATGTCATATATGTAATATTGTTGGAATGTTGAGGATCAGCTGTTTTGGCATATTTCATGCATTTTGGCGGATTTGGGCAGGAAATTTCTTTTTATCAATCTGGCAACCATGTAGTTAGGTAGGTTGAATTAACAGGTATGTGTGTGTGTGATGGAGGACCATGCACGCACACACACACACACACACACACACATTAAGTCAAGGTAACTCAACTCCCTCCTGATGTCACGAATAGTAACTGAGCCCTTCGTTGCAAGCATACAATAGTGAACCGCCTCTACAGAGAGAGAGAGAGAGAGAGAGAGAGAGAGAGAGACAGAGAGAGAGGGAGAGAGAGAGAGAGAGAGAGAGAGGAAAAATCCGTTACAAGAGGAAAAAACGCGAGAAAAGCGGATTTGACAACATGGCGCACTTTCCCCGGAATCACTTTTTTTGAGGAGCTGCTGAGCGGTTCTGCACAGCTCTGCCTGTCCTACTTTCTCAGCAGCCCAACAGTCTTAAAGTTTGAACTGGATAACTAACCTCACAGAGGCCTGCTTTTTCTCGTCGCTGTGGACGGAAACTTTATCATGGGCTGAAAGTTTCGAGTCGTAGTCGTCGGGGAAACTAAGGACAGGATGGAGAAACAAGGGACAAGACGAGAGAAGGTAAAAAACGGCGTGAAGGAGCTAATCTTGTGACTTTTTAGCCGCGCGAGGCATCTTTGCTAACTAACGGTCATCTGCGACGGTTTAGGACCGCTTTACTTCTGCTTTATAAAAGCGTTCAGACCCAGTACACACACTCTGCGTTTGTGTTTTCACTTTTCTACACGTTGTGACTCGTCAGTGTCGCTCAGTTGTGAAGTGGTGCTGTCACAGCCTGTCACAGCTTCTTTTAAAAACTGTTAGTGTAGCTGCTAATCACTAGTGACGGGCGGAACGATACTAAAATATCGATACTGACGATATCGATCCTCCACACTATTTACATACATCACATCAGCCTCTGCTCAGTTTCCTTCTGTCTTCTGACATTAAACATCTATAACAACTGTCATTAGTTTAATTTTTAGATGTTATTTTTAATTAAAAAACGTTTTTACACACTCATACTTGCTTTTAACCTTTATTTTTCTCTAACGTTACCTATTGAAATATGTTTACTTAATACTACTAATCCAGTTTGTACTGGATTTCATTGAAAATACACATAGTCCTCAAATTTTAAAAGTACACTCTTAAAAGAGATGGTTCTTCAAGGGTTCTTTAGTAAAGAAGATGGTTCTATATAGAACCGTGAACACTCAGATCCTTCAGGGTTCTTTGCATAGCGAAAGGGATTGATGGGTAATATGTATGTAAATGGTTCTGTATAGAAGCGTTTTTGAAAATGGTTCTATTTAGCACTAAAAAGGGTTCCCCTGTTATTACAAGCTTGACATCGTAACTACAGCAGAACCCTTTTGGGGGCTATATTCTACCAACGAACACTTCTTTAAGTATTCATGGTTCTATGTAGAACCATTTTCTTTACTAAAGAACCATTGAAGAGCCATATTTTTAAGAGTGTAGCAGTATTGGTTCTGGTACTGGGATATTAGCCTTGGAATTACTGGAAAATGTGTGGTATCCTCAATTAAAAAGAGCTACTAATAATGTATTATAGCTATTTCTATCAAAACAAAGTGAACAAAACATTTTAAGGTTGGAGTTGAAGCTGTTAGCAAGTTCTAATTTGGCTGAAAGTTTTTGCTTTTGATCTCTTTGCTGGTCTTGACTGATGAGCCAAAAGCAATGACGGGCCCAATTTACATGAAAGGAATTTACATTTGTTGCAATTCTTTATGACATTGATGTATTTTGTCTTGTCACACTGTGTACATGCAGTAGAAGAAAATCAAGGGGAACAGCAATAACTTGCAGCACATGAGGCTGTCAAAGTGTTTGGCTCGTGTCTAATGACAAACCTCTAGTGGAAGCACCTCAGTGGCTTGGCATCAGCACTGTAGCACTTTAGCACTGAGGTGGCCTCGTAACAGGTGCTGGATCCAGAGCAGGAGTCTGACCAAGTTTCAGCACAGCAGCATCTGTGTGGCCCCTGTCGTGGTTAGCATACCCTGCCGACCAGGACATGTTTCGTGGTAGATTCATCCTTGCCAGAGTAGTGGTTGCACCTGTGTTTTCTTTTGCACTCAGACTGGAGAGGTTTAAGATGCTTTCTCTGAAGACATCAGGACGGCCTTGGCATGGGCCAGCATACATTTCCTGACTTATTAGTGAAGCCTTTGTTTTTATGTGAAAGCTAGGCTACTTACAGAAGGGAAAGTTTTGGTAGTAATAGGTTGTAACTAGTAATAGGTGAACGCTACAGGCTGATTTCAGGGATAAGCCTATGCGCCTGAACAACCTTGTGCTTATGTAGATTAATTCCTTCCTGATTATGTTGTTTACTTCAACTATATTTAACCTATATTTCACATGAAAAATGGCTTTAGAAGAGTGTAGTGTATCCTAAAATATTGATCCAGTAAACATATTGTTTGTGTCCAGGGAAATAAAGACACAGGCAGAAGTAAAAGTAGTCACCAGCAATTTATATGAGTGGAAGTAACTATCAGGTCATCAAACTCAAGTCAACTGTAAAATCACAGTGGGCATTCTATCAGCATAGGGCCTGAAGTTTATTATGTGCTGTCCCTCCCTTTTTAGCATATTTTATAAATTGTAATAAAATATTAAATCTGAACTGCAAGACCAAAAACTGGCTAAACTTACAAAAGAATAGGCACTGAATATACATTACAAAACTGAAACAGATAAAGAATAACATCAGAGTGATTCAAAAATATACTAATAGTAAAAGTGATTACTGTTGCATCTCAAAAAGTATAACCTCAGGGTTATAAAAAATATACTAAAAGTAAAAGTGATTACTTTTGCATCTCAGAAAGTATAACCCCAGGGTTATAAAAATATACTAAAAGTAAAAGTGATTACTTTTGCATCACAAAAAGTATAACCTCAGGGTTATAAAAAATATACTAAAAGTAAAAGTGATTACTTTTGCATCTCAAAAAATATAACCTCAGGGTTATAAAAAATATACTAAAAGTAAAAGTGATTATTTTTGCATCTCAAAAAATATAACCTCAGGGTTATAAAAAATATACTAAAAGTAAAAAGTGATTATTTTTGCATCTCATAAAATATAACCTCAGGGTTATAAAAAATACTCTAAAAGTAAAAAGTGATTACTTTTGCATCTCAAATCATTTAAAAAGCTTGAAAAAGTTAGTTTGTGTTCATAATTTAATTTAAAAGGCAAACTGTCAGATATTTTGTATTAGTCACATGTAAAGTGACAGTTTCACGCTCTTTCTATTTTACTGTTGATCAGTATGGCTTATAGCTCATGAAAATCTGAAATCTAGAATCTCACTTTGTTATTTAAATGTTATATAGTAACAGTCACAAGTTTGGACACACCTTCTCATTCAGTGTTTTTATTTATTTATTTATTTTCTACATTGTACATTTATGTTGGTCATCCACACTATGAAAGAACACAAAAGGAATTATGTAGTAAACTTAAAAGTGTTAAACAAACCAAAATATGTTTTAGATTTTAGATTCTTCAAAGTAAACACACAACCGATGTCTCAAACACTTTAAGAGGCAAGAAATGCAGGTCATGAACTCTTGGCAAGACACAGCTGTTAACTGAAAGCCATTCCAGGTGACTACCTCATAAAGCTGACTGAGAAAATGCCAAGAAAGCTGGCATCTAAGCAAGAGCTGCCTACTTTGAAGAATGTAAAATATAAAACATTCTGGTGTGTTTAACACTTTTTTTGTTTACTAAATAATTTAATATGTATTTCTTCATAATTTGGATGACTTTAGTATTAATCTACAATTCAACATTTTTTTAATAGTGAAAAAACATTGAATGGCCAGAAGGTGTATCCAAACATTTGACTGGTACTGTATGTAATTTATGATAAGGTTGAATAAATTACAGTATCAACATTAAAATAAAAAAGATTTAAAATATGCCACTTTACATGTATTTATGAAATATGACAGTCTACCTTTTTGCATTAAATTATGAACATAAATGAACTTTTTCACAATATTCTACTTTTTGGAGATGCACTAGTAAATAAAATAACTTGGGCACTACCCACCTCAGAATGTACTATCATATGTGCTTTACACTATTAATGCTTAGGAATATTAAGCTCAGAAATGCCAGTGGTGTCTTACTTTTTCCTGTTAAAAAGTAATAAACTGTGGACAGAACTTTTTAATGTAGCAAATTGGTGACAGGTTGGATGGAAATAGTGGAGAGATTGAGAAGGCCAGGCAAATATGATTTCAATAGAAATCTGTTAAATAATGACAAACAAGGTCAGCTAAGTGAGTCAGCTGGAACTATTTTGAAGGTTTGCTGAATCATAATTTTGTTGGCAAGTTGTAGATGTCTGGCTTACTGCCGGTCATATGGCTAGAGTCAGAAGTATCCAACAGGAAGCAACCTTCAGTGATCCCAAGAAAGGCTTTTTCCCAATTTAATTGCCTTAAGCCTTCACTTGTGTAGCAGTAAAACTACCAAAGTACTTTGCCTAGTTAATATGGTCATATGGACATAAGTTCTTTCTTACTTTTTAACCTTTTTAAAATAACAGCTGAAAGTAACAATCATTAAAACCAATAAATAACCCAGACCTCCCCTTTGTTTACTGTCTGACCAGTCTTACGGGGATCAGTCTTCAGATGTGCTCCATGATTTGGGAATTGGCAGAAGAGCACCCAGAAAGCAGCTGTTGCACAGACACATCATGGCATGTTAAAGCTGTAACCTAAGGCTTCCACCAAAGGGGGCATCTACTTCTACATCAGCCGTCTGATGCCCCCGCGGCCTGCCAAAGGAGAGGCTTGTTTTCATTTTCCCAGGAATGCGCTGCGGCCCCCTGACCTGTGTGAAGCCGAGGGGGTAGGAGCTGGAAAGGAAGCCAACAGCCCTGAGGTTGGGCTGTGGAGGTGGAGGCGCTGCTTACTTGCGCAAATGGAAATGAATGTTAGTTGCAGCAGGCATGTGGACACAATGGGTTCAGGCCTTTCTGTGTTGGACGGATCTTGCTGTGTTTGGTCTGCTGGACCGATCCCAAGAAGCAGGTTGAAAATTCCTTCTTTATAAACCGAGGGCCAAAGTATTATTGGAAATAGTCTGCAGTTTGACTTAGTGCCTCGCTCAGCTGTTTGAAGTACAGGAAGACGGAGTGAGCAGCAATCAGGGAAGAACAGCGCAAAAGAGGCACGCAACGTCCTACATCCTCCACCACAGCTAGAAAACAAAATATTCTTTGGCTGACCTTACTCTGTACACAATAGCAAAACGTTGTGATATGTTTTATGGCAGGTCAGCTATCAGGTGTTTGATTAATGGAGTAAAATATGTCTCAGAAAATGTGTACAGTCCAAGAAACTACAGGAGAGATTGGAATTAGCCTGTATTTCATCTGTTGCTTGTTGTGTCTGCGGGAAGTTTACAGCTGTTATATTTGGATCGCCAAATGGGGTTTGTGTTCTACACGTGTGGTGCGTGTTTGTTCTTGCGGTGGGTCTGTGCATACCCACTGAGATGTATACTTATGTGCATCTGGGGTGTGTGTATACTAATGTGTGAGTGCTGGTGCAGCCTGAGGTTTGTGCTCTGTTGCTTCAGCTGAGGAGGACTCCCATCTCCCGCCCTAAACTGGTGTACCCACATGTGTCTCTTCAGAATTACCTCCTCCAACACTCTTATTAAGTCTCCTTGCATGTCCCTTGTGGTCAGCTGCCAACAGAAACACACCCAATACTGTTATCTATGCTTGGCCTGGGATAATACTACATGCTACTGCACACTGGTATTGAATAATGAGACTCGTTTACACTTATAGAGCATGGGGAGTGATGCCTTAGAAGAACCATTTTGATGAAACCTTTTCACTGATTAAACCTAAAATGTCAGTTTTTGTAAATTTGATATGTGTATATCTAATTTTGCTTTAGCATTTACAGAACCACCACATGATGTGAATGTTCTGTTCCAATAATCTCTCCCTCCCAAAACCCTACAAACTGTTTATTTTTATAATTAAATGTATCTTAAACACTGTTCAAATATGGTTTTACAGGAAAAGGCCCTGTTATTTAAGTTATTATAGACAAGATTCGGTAACACTCTATAATAACTTAAGGTAGGTATATACTCCCAAACTAAAATGTCTAACATTAAATGATTCATAAAGTTTTTTTTTAACCATATGAATCAGTAAATGGCAAATAATTCCTAGTTTACATAATTTGCATAAATTATGCAAATTAGCATCCAATATGGCCACCGAGAGGCAGAAAGTTATGTATTTAATAAACGGTATATCTCAAAAACCACTAAAGATTTTGACTTTATTTTTTGGACTTTTATTTAACCAATAAACTAATGTCCTGATGTAAGGAAATTAAATACAGATGAAACATGTTGAAGATAAAGACAAGTTTCCATTTTTTCGCACCTAATTAAATATTCAAGCCTGCTAATCTAGTACTTACAAAGGTTTGATCAAAAAATGCTGAGATCATCCCATGAAGAAATATATAAAGTATCAGTACTCCAAAAATCAAAGAGAAATCTTAAAAAATACCAGAGATATCATGCTTGAAAGATTGCAAGGAAGCCGACTGACTTTTTGGGAGTATATACCTACCTTAAAGCCATTAACTAATGATTAATAACTGTGAACAAGTCATTAGTTCATGAGAATTTGAACATGAACAAATGTTTATAAATGACAGTTCATGGAGTTACTGATTGTATTCATTTTTGCAAATGTTAACAAATTATTAGTAAATCATTAGTAAATAATTTGTTAATGACATTCTCATGCACTAATGTTTAAATAATAATTATATAATTGACTGATGTTTATTAAAATTTTTTGTAGATAATACAGCTATTGAGAGAATTGCAATTATTTAATCTGTCCACAATTATCTCATCTGTTTGCAATTATTTACAACTTCAAAGTTGGCAGACACGTCATCAGTCTTATAAAAACAAATAATGTGTTAATAAGTACCGTATGTAGATATATAAAGATTGTTTATTTGTTATCTAGGCAGCTAGCACTAATATTAGCATGTATGCTTACAGAATTCAGTTGCTGCTTGATCCTACACATTGTATAATTGTAAATATTTTATGTTTGAATATACACATCAGTGTCATGTATCATTTGCTATCAGTTGAGCCATATATTAACTACAAAGTAATGATAGTTAGTAGGGGTGCAGGAAAAAATTGCTTCGATCTTGAATTGCATTTCTCACATTAAACGATTCAGAATCTATTCTTGTTTTCAAAAAATCTTTTTTTTTGCGGGTGTGGATGTGCCTTCTCAGCCACCGTAGTGCTAGGCAAAACAAGGAAGCAGCGTGGGCTATGTACAGGCTTGCAAGCCAAGCTGCGGTCTTTGAAAACAACCATTTGGAAACACTTTGGATTTTACCGTCAACCCGGCCCGAGTAAGAAAGGGCTTGACGTGACTCATGCGATTTGCAGAGATTGCAACGGTAAAGTATTTCATTTCGATTTGAAAGAATCGGAAAAAGATCGATTTGTGACCCCAAGAATCTGTTCTGAATCGATTCGTTCGATTCCCAAAGATTCGCAGCTCCTCCTATCTAATAGGGAGGAAATCAACTACAGCAACTTTACGGTTGTGCTTTAATAATTGCAAAAAATGAACAAAAAGTTAATAAATAATTGTAATTATGAAAATTAGCGAAATTGTCAATAAATATTTTGTGATTTTTTTTTGATTGGCTTCATTCATAATTGTATCCACTGTTAACATTCATTGTCCATTGTCTAAGTTTGCATCTGTAATTGTCTGAATTGTCCAGTTCCAGCCCATATCACACTACTGAAATTGCTGCAAAATTGGCTTGGCTGTAATGCTGTTTAACTTTGCACACACGAGTTAGCATTTCATAGTCACAGCTGTAGATTTTGACAGTGTTGTTGCACCTCTGTCAGAATCGTAAAATAGAACTTGTAGAAGTATGTGACACTGGTAACTATTGTCACTCTCGGGTTTGTTGTTGCATGACTCTTTTCACAATAAAATACATTTCCTTAGCTACAAACAGATAGTCTTTTTTGAAGATATTCATAAAATAATTTGGAAATGACTGTAGGTGCCAGTTTCAATTACAGTTTCAGCCGTTTGGTGATTCTAACAGAGGTGCAACAATGCTACCAAAAGGCTGCAGGCATGAAAATGGGACGTTAACTAAAATGAATGAATGACATACAACATGGATACGTTTCAAATCTTAATCAGAAACTGAAATACTTTTACAATTCAGACTTTACAAGAATAATCCAGACTTCATGGCATGTACTACCATTGTCAGGCAGCAACATTGCCAAAAGGTTTGCATGAACAAACTGAAACACAAACGTGTACAAGTTGATTTGAATATGAAAATGGAAGTGAATGCACAAATTACTGACTTAACTCAAAACTTGTGTTTGCAGTATTATGCATTTACAATCAAACAGCTGAAGTACAGTTCACAAACACAATACAGTTTGGCTTATGTCTACACAGTAAATCTGCCAGTGTTAAATCAACACTATAAGAGTTAAATTAACACTGGGAGTGTTACATTTTGACACCCTCAGTGTTAATTTAACTCTAATAGTGTTGATTTAACACTGGCAGATTTTTCTGTGTATGCATACCTGTCGTATATCACTTTATCTTGAAAGTTTCAGCTAGTTTCTCATGAAGATACCGTAATCACTCAAAGTGACTTGGATTGAACCCTTTAAGCATTTAAGAGCCCCAGAGTGAGTACATCAGTCTCATAACAAAATAAATTAGTTACCACATAGTTCAGTTAATCACTGATTAATAAGTCTTAGGATTAATTACTGAGTAATCCTATGATTAGGTCGATCTCTGTGTTGCTTCATATGAAAATAAAAGAAAAACTTGGGGGCAAAAGAACAAACGTGTAAATTATATCCTTGTTTCTTGTTGCTTTGATTTGGAGAGGTGGTGGTGATGCAATTACTTCCAAAACACTACTGCCCCTCTTATCTCTGCCTGCCCTCAGACTTTGCTCTGCTGTCTCTTCTCCCTTCTTTTGTCTCTTCTTCTTGCCGTGACAGCTTTGCTTATTGTTTTGAGCACTTTCCTTTCTTCTCCATCCTGTCTGCTTTGCTTTTTTTGCTCCTTGTTTCTCACAGGGGCTCAGATTCAGCACTCTGCCCTTTCCTTGTTCCTCTCTTAAGTTCTTCATGTTTTCTCACTTTCCTTTTTTTAAACAATTAGACGTAGAAATCACACTTACTGCTGGCGATAGCAAATGCAAAAAGTGTTATTTTATATCAATTATTTCTCGCTCATGCTCAGCATTCTAAACTTTTATTAATGCTATACAGACCTATTATACTCATAACTAAAAAACGATCGATTTGGAGGTGAATTTGATGAAACACGAGCGTAGTGGATACAGCCGAGAATTTAGATAAAAAAGAAAAGTACAGTCTTGAGTCTGTTTATACATACTGTAGATTGAATGAAAATATAATTACCTGTGCAACTCGTTATGTAATTAAATATGTAATTATGTAAATATGTTCTCATGCAGGTGGCAGAATGGAAAGTGGTTATCAGAAAGGAAATGGTGTTAGTCTGTGAAGGGTTAACCAAGGTTCTCTTTCCTTTTCTTGTTTTGACTCACTTCTTTCAGCCTGTTCTCTCTCACTTGCCCCATAGCTCTGCTCTAGCTCTCCTCTGTCCTTCCTCTCTCTCCCTCTCTGGAAGTAATTACCCTGCTGCACTATCCCAGAGTTCCTTTTGAGGAGGGGTGTGGCCTCTGCTAGAGATTACAGGAGAGCAGAGGTGGGGAGTGGCTCTCTGCTCTTGCCCTCTCTCTCTCTCTCTCTCTCTCCCTCTCTCACCCACCCCCCTCCCTCCCCGTCCCTCCCTGCTCTTGGGGATGCTCCAGATGTGAAGCTCTGAGGTGGCTACCCATAAATTTCCTGCATACTCTTAAGTCAGCAGCAGCCACTGCTGTGTTCCTCCCCGAGGAGTTGGCCTCCTAGCCAAAAAAACAGAGCAGAGCTTTCCAGCAGCATTGTCCTGACATTGAAGCTCTGTTTTCCTTTTTGTAAAAGCTGTTTCCCCCTTCTCCCGGCAGCTGCTCACCTCTTTTCATGTGTAGAAATAAACAACATCCAACAGCACTCACCTGTTCAACTACATTAAATGGTAGATCAGGCTTAAATTCGGACATACAAACGTATTATTGGTAAGCAAACTTCAAGCATGTGGAAGCATTATTGAGATAGCATTAAGATATTGCTATCTTTATAACATTATGTGCGATAATTATAAAGTCAAAAATAATCATAATTTGCACAAATAAAACCAGCCGTAAATGTACTTTGTGTCAGCAAACATGTATCTTGTTTTTGGGCAGTTTTCACTGTTTGGGCCACGAGCCCTGGGAAGAGCGGTTCATGCAGCAGCCGAAGGGCCTGGCCTAAGCAAGGCTGAGTTCATGGAGAAGGTGCGGCGGAGCAACGAGGCGTGCCAGCTGGGTGACTTCCAGACGGCCGTGAAGCTGTATGGCGAGGCTCTGCGCGCTGACCCACAAAACTGCATCCTCTACAGCAACCGCTCAGCCGCCCACCTCAAGCTGGGCCAGTACCAGACCGCTCTGGACGATGCCGTCAAGGCCCGCCTGCTCAACCCCAAGTGGCCTAAGGTAGGAGGAGGCTGTGGTTATTTGGGTTTGCTTGTTGATTAATATATACAGTCATATCAGAATATTATTACCATGTATCTGATGAGAGTGAGAATAACCACCCTTGGCTTGGAGTGTTCGCTCAATGGCTATCCCCGACACTTTCCTACTGTATTCATTATAGAGGTCAGCTGGTCCACTGTTTCACATTGATTGCCACTAGGGCTGCCACGATTAGTCGACTAGTCACGATTATGTCGACTATTAAAAAAGGAAGCTGTTGTGCCTGATTGTGACAATGATGAAGAAGGGACCGTCATCTCGGTAAGCTAAATTGCTAGTTAGCTGCTAAACAGAGCGTAAACAGAGAGTTAACTTGCTGCTTACTCATATTTATAGCTGTAAAAGTGAACATTAGTGATGACGATTTGATTCATCAGCCTTAGAACACATTCATGTGTTTTCTGTAACATTATAACAGTCATGTGTTTGAATAGGAATGCTAATGCTAACCTTTCTAACGTTATGTTTCAGTGCTATGTTTACACTTTATGCTAAACAGTTAAATAATTGTTTGTTGCAACAAGCTGCATATTTCATTAAAGGTTTAATGAACTATGATCTTAATTGTTTTTATTTTTAGTTAGCATATAGCTGAAATCTAATGATGGTTATATAATAACAGCTGCATTCTAGTGCAAAAAGATGTATGTTTTATATTAAATTAATGTATGATCCGATTAGTCGACTAATCGTAAAAAATAATCGGTGATTAGTCGACTACAAAAATAATCGTTTGTGACAGCCCTAATTGCCACTCACTGGAGTTGTTGTTCCCCTCTGGCATCAATGGCCCACGGGTCACTGTGGTTATGCCTTTGGGCATATAGTCCATTCTCGGTACACCTTCGTTCTTGAACATCCCACAGTGTTAGACAAACTTCGCTCTGTAGCCTGTATCATGTCATTTTGGGCATCAGGCAAATTGGATCTGTTACCTATGATGATCCTTTTGCACTCTGCTACAACTGACTGGTGTGCTTGCTTATTTATATGTGCAGCAAACTCTGCCCAAGTCGAGTTCCGTCCGAAACAAGGGTGGTCAAAATATTCCGATATTACTATGTATGTTATATTTGCATGCAGATTACTGTAAACACTCTGACTGTATGATAATCCACACATCACTTCATCCATCATTTGCTCCCTCTGTCAAGACTTTGCTGTGACATATGATTCATAAGACACACTTGCTCAGAATGCTTGAGTCTGTGACCTTAATCACTCATAGTCATGATAACAGGGTTGTTTTTTAAGTGTTATATGTATAAGTTAATAGTGATAACGTAAGAATCCATGATTACATGAGAACACTACAGGATTCTGTAACATAACAGGATGGTATTACAGTACATTGATAGCTTTCAGACATGTTGTGGTGGACCATGCTGGACTTCACATGGAGTGAACGCTAGCTCATTGCTGTCAGTTGGACCAGACATTTGTTGCACACCTTGGCGAACACCTTTTTGCAAAAATATTCTTGGGTTCAGAAAAAAACGGTGAAAATGTCTTGAAATGACTAACTCACTTATAAATCATCAGTTGTAATTGTAATTCAAATACTCCTTTTAAAAGAGAAAAGATATTCTGCTGTAATTTGTCATCCTGGCAGCTTTAGTGTTACTGGTGGTGCATATGGGCATTTTAATTGCGTAGATAACACTTTCAAGTGGACGTGTTTCATCTGCAACCTCATGATCAACAGCTTTTTTTGCAGCTGCTTTTTTGTTACTTGTTAGCTCGCAGTATCTTGTACGCACCACTTGCTCAATGTCATTAGAGAACATACGTGGGACCAAAACATGCAGAGAGGAAAAGACTGGCAGCAGTGCCAGGCTTATAACTATATAGTA